>CM055405.1:623141-657226 GCA_029228625.1 Pseudolycoriella hygida | reverse complement strand
TGTTCAAACACAAAATTTTACGTCAGTCTGATTTCTGTACAGAAATCCCACGACCGCCTAATTCTGTGTTCACACATAAAACTTTAAGACCATCTGATTTGTCTTTGAATACAGAAATCCCCAAGGGGGTACTCACTTGAGGCATCTTTTTAGAACATAATAAAGAACATCTGTGACATCTTTGCATCAAAAATATCATGAGATCTTTATTATTTAAAAAACATTTTGAAGAACTTCACGCGGCATTTAAATACGAAGATAAGAAATCAATAACATCTTTAAACTTTTTGAAGATTATTTCAGCATCATTAAAGATTTTATAGGACGTAGGAAAATCGAATAGCAGTCGAAACAGTTTGAAGATATTTATCACTATCAAAGGTTTTACAAGACAATGGGACATCTACGTGCAGCCCGAACCTTGGCCCGAACTCAACAAAATATCATCAAAATTTTCTGAGATCTTTTCAGCATCATTAAAGATTTTGTAGGACGTTAGGACATCTATTTTCGCTGAAACTCTAGAAATTATTGAAACTATTTGGAGATGTGTTCAGCATCATCTTAAAGATTTTGTAGGACGTAAGGAATTCGAGTTGCGCTCGAAATTTAAAAAAATATCAAACAGTTCTAAGATATCGTCGTCAAAGATTTTAAAAGACAATGGGACATCCATGTGCAACTCGAACTCAACAAAAAATCATCAACCTGTTTGGAGATGTTTTCAGGATACTGTTTAAAGATTCGGTTAGACCTAGGGACATCCATGTGCAGTCAAAACAAAAACAAACTTCAAACTGTTTGGAGATGCTTTCAGGATTCTCTCCAAAGAATTTGTGAGACTCGAGGATATCTTTTTGCAGGCAAAACTGAATAAATTCTTTAAATAAATTTGGGCACGACAATTTAAGCAAACCAAGATTGGAATAATTTTGCTCATGAATTGACTACCTTACCAGCTTACCTTAGGACGCATCGTGTCCTATTTTTTTCCATTTATGAAGTGATTCAATAGCAAGTTGAAGAATGATTTCTCTTTGATGTCAGTGTCATTGTGCCAAGCAGTGTGTTAAACTTGGTGCCAAATTGTGTTGATGTGTTTCTTTGGTTTCTTCTACGCCGTAATGCTCATAAACTATTTCAAACAAAAGGAGGGGGCGAGGGGTCTGAGACATGTGACCTATTATGACAGGAGAAGGTGCAGGGGTAGAGGAGTATAGTGGAGTGTTACATCCCTAGTTACGTTAAGCTATATTTGTGAGAATATTTGGAAGAAAGGAAGCTAACAAATTTTTGTTGAAGACACATTGGCTACTTAGAAATATTGTGATGAAGTTTCAGAAAGGTGATATCTTCTCGGACATCTTGGACTGATGCGCTAAAACAATTTTTGTGATTCGTGGCCCAAAATTTGACCATATCGGTTACCCTCCTTTTACATTTTTATTTCATTTCAACTCAGGAGTTTAGGCGCGTTTTCCGTTCTGAGGTTTAAGAGACGTTTGAGAAAAAATGTCTGTCTATCTGTCCGTCACCCGCTCGATCTCGGCCAAATCTCAACTTATCTTGGAAATGTTTTTCCCTAAAGGTAATCAAAAGTTAGGAATCGTGTTTTAATGTGAGCAAAGTCGGTTACGTTGCTCTGGAGATATGACTGAGAAAGTGGTGAAAACATGGTTTTTCGAGGATCTGTGAAACTTTACCGCATATTTCTCGCCGAGTACATAGCGGAAAGTGATAATTATGGTGTCAAATGAAAGATAAAAGTCTGGAAAACTAGGAAAAAATATGTGTGGTTCGGTGTTGAGAGCCAGTAGAGTGGATCTAATCTCGGTCTATCTCGCAGCAAAGTATAGTCGATTATTATTTATAAATATTTCGTTAAGTATTAGGTATAGAAAATAGCTTTTCAAGACAAAGTTACGGAAATATTTGCGACAAGGACACAGTGCTTCGGACGGATCTTGGGAATATACTTACAGGCAAATGCAAACGTATGCATACATCCATACAAAAAGAATTCTGGCTTTATATTAACATGATGAGTTTGGTAGTACGTCCAGGCTTTTTGAAGGAGTCGGTTTTAGCCCTGTTTTTTAAAATAGCGAAAGGAAAGATTAAGCATACGAAATCTTTCTGAATCACTCCTACTACCTTTTCTTTAGCCTGAAAACTTGAAAAGTTCCAGGGGTGGTACAGCCCAAAATGTTGTAATCAAGTCTACAGTCTCCTAAATTTCCGTTTCGGCCCGCTAGTTTGAAAAACCAAAAAAGTTCAACTCTATTCGCTGAAATAGAGTGAAACAAACTTCTTCGGGGTCATCATCAGAGACGATAAGAAGTGTTGGTTTTTCAGACTGAATGCGTTCTACGGTTTTTGGAGGGTGAACTACCTTACGCGCTCTACTGTTCTAACGTTCTCTTCCCCACGGAGAAGCCATAGTCTTGGACTAGAGGTGGTATATGTGCATAACGGTGAAGGAAAGAATGGAGGGGAAGAAAGATGAAGGAATCGTGAAGGGGTAGAAGTACAGGAAGTGTGAGTACAGGGAGTGTGAGTACAGGGAGTGTGAGTACAGGTAGTGGGAGTACAGGGAGTGGGAGTACAGGGAGTGGGAGTACAGGGTGTGGGAGTACAGGGAGTGGGAGTAGATGGTCAAGGGGTGGAAAAAGGAAATTAATGGTTTAGGTAGAATTCAGGGTTTGATTGTCATTTAGGTGGATGGAGTCCGGAGAAGTTAACGATTTTGGTAGAATTCACGGTTTGATTTTCATTTGGGTGAAGTCCAGGAAGAGAATGGAATAAACGGCAAAGTTGGAGAAAACGAATACACTCATCAACTGGTAAAGTCCGTGGCTTTATAATAACATGATGAGTTTGGTACGTCCTGGCTTTTTGAAGAAGTCGGATTTAGCCCTGTTTTTTTAAATAATGAAAGGAAAGATTAAGCATACGAAATCTGCCATAAAAATGGAACCTCAGCCAAAAATTCAGCATTGTAATACTGTATTCATCTTCGACGTTGCATTTCAATTTTAATAGTTAGCCGCTTGTATTTTCCTTTTTCGAAAGTAATTTTTTAATCGACGTAAAACATGATTCTAATCACTTTGGCGAAATTACCAAAACTCCGTTATTGATTTCTCCAGTAAACTTTATTAAATTACTTTTAACAAATTAACGTTGAACGCATTTTGAAGGATCTATCCTTCATCATCAGCAAGACACAACTAAAGATCAATAGTAGATTACAGTGGGGGATGCGGAAATAAGTCATTACATGAGGGATTAATTTTGTGAAATGAGCCAAACTCAAGAGGGTGTTTCTAAGCAAAAAGCTTTGAAAACTGTTTTTTGACGAGTGTAGAGTTTGTATCCCGAGCCGAAGGCGGTTTTACCTATTATGCAAGCTATTGTGGCTAAATATGACTTCAGTATTCTTCGCAAACAAAATTAATTTTATAAAAATATCAATGAGGGAACTCACGACACTAGAGTTGTGTGGGCCCCCCAAAAATGACGGGCCGTCCGAGTTTTTATCCGGTCCGACAAAGGTCCCGACCCGTCTCGGGCTCAGGCGGGCCTACATTTAATCAATTTTCTCGGATCGGTCTTTAAATCCGGAATTTCGGATCGGGCTCGGACCTTGGCTCGGACTCGGGCGGGCCTCGACAAAAAAAATTCTTGGCTCGGCTTTTAATTTACTTTACAAATTTTATGGAAAAATACAATCACAAGCAGGACAAAAATGGAACGAGTCCACCGTTGGTTCAGCTTCGAGTGCTCCAAAGGAAAAGGAAACATCAGGATTCGAAAAACTCAAAGAACGATTGGACTCAGTGTCCACTAGCTAGCTAGATTGCTGTGAATAATTTAAATTTGTCATAGCAGAAGATGGTAATAAACCAGAAACTTTTCAGCTGAGCCGGTCTAAATGCTATGTCATCTATCGCTTGTTCAGAACATGTTCTTCGTTGTCCGAAGTCCACCATACTGTCAGATTTTGTGTTGGTTTTTAAGTTTCTGCTACATTTTGTATGAAGTCTTATGATTTTTTTTAATATTTAACAAAATTTTGTTTAAATGTAAGCGATTTTATGTTTTCGTAAATCTTCGTGCTGTCAGTTGAAGCCGGGCTCGGACTCGTCGGGCCTGTTTCGGGCCGGATTTGAAAATCAGATTTCGAACGGACTCGGGTCGGCGGACCCTGAAAAAACCTCAGTCCACAAACGTCTACACGACACTGTCTATTCTTCGCAATTAACATTTTGCTACGAGTTATGCCATTAAAAACAACGTTTACGACGAATAGAAGGCTTAATTGCGAAGAAACACACGAAGACACGACAATGTCTAGTATGTTTCCTAAATGAATTTTAGCGGCCTATAAACGGTTTTTTAACGTTACGTCACTGAGAGAGAGGGGGATTGCACCGAGGCTTCTCCTTATGCCTCCAAAGAAGGAATCGGCTTCACAATAGTAAAAAAAAAGTTTGAAAATACAATTCTTTTTTCGGTTCAATAACGATCTTGCCAAACATGCTTTGATATGTATTATTTAAAACTGATTTATTGCAATATTTTATAAATGCAGATGTAAGACATATGTAACAGGTAACATACAACAAGAATACAATGCCCTGCTATCCTCGATGCTATCCCTTTAGTTTATCCAGTTGTTCGATTAGCTTTAGAGAGATAGTGAGAGTTTTGTTAATATAAGTTGGATGATTTATGGTTCCGATATATGATTCCACGTGTTTGTGTTTGTGCTTGTCTCGAATGTCACCAACTAGCTCATCAACAGAATTATAAGTATAAGTTGTATAAAGCACGCCTATCGAATGGTTTGACTCAACTGAAGCTAACAATTTGCTGAACTCTTTTTCCTTGAACGTGTTTCCTTTGAGATACGAGAAACCAAGTGTCAATCCAATCAATATTTCTCGATTATTTTCACCAACATTTTCTGAAAAAATGCACCATTCGTTGATAGTTATTTCCTTTTTAATAATATACTCATCTGCACTTATAGGAATAGTTATCTCAACTGTAATAAAAAATATGGAATAAAAATTTCAAAAAGTCAAAAATTTAATATTTTTTTTTTTTTTGCAATTGAAAGATTGAGGGCCATCAACATATTACGTACGCATTGGGGGGATGGAGGGGTGCTAAAAGCGTACGAACTTTGTAGCTATTGAGGCAGAATGTTGAAGGTATAGGTGATAAATTCAGCATTGATTTTTTGGTGAAAGACTTTTGTGGGAGATGAAGTCAACACCTCTGGGGCGAACGACTACCGAAAATCTTGTCATAGACTTTTAAAATAAAAAGATTGTCAGAAGATTTTAAGAGTTCCACAAAATTTCCGAAAGATTCCTAAAAAACTTTTGAAAGAATTTTAAGAAATTTCTGAAATATTTTTCAGAAATTTTCAAAATACTTAATGATTTTGTAAAGATTTGTAAAAAATTGTCAAAAGATTTCCGAAAGATTTTTAAAAGATTTCGGAAAGAATTTTACCAAATTTTCACGAGATGTACATAAGGTTTTCAAGAGATTTCTGCAAGATTTTTACTGAATTTTTAAAAGAAGTCCGTAAAAGTGTTAAAATATTTTCAAAAGATTTTTAAGAAATTTCCGGGTGATTTTTAAAAGAGTGTCTTAATATTTTGAATAATTTATGGAATAGTTTTAAAAATATTGCAAAGAAGTCGGTAAGATTTTTAAAAGATGTACTTAATATCTTTAAAATAATTCTGAAAAATGGACATTTTCTGAAGATTTTAAATGAGTTTTCAAAATTTTCCAAAGATTTCCGAAAGATTTTTAAAAGGATCCCAAAAGATTTACAATAGATTTCCGAAAGATTTTACTGAATTTTTAAGAAGTCCGTAAATGTGTCAAAATATTTTCAAATGATTTTTGAGATGTTTCCTAAAGACTTTGAAAAGACTGTCAAAATATAGCAAATAAATTATGGAATACTTTTAAGAAAATTTTTAAAATAAATGTTTTTTGTTTTTTTAATCAATTGACAAAATCATTGAATTATATTTTTCAAAGATTTACGAAATAGATTTACAGAATTTTCAAAAGATTTGAACTGATGTTTTTAAAAGATTTACGAAAGATTTGTACTGAATTTTAAAAAAGTACTGAAAGATGTTGGTAAAATTTTTAAAATATTTCCGAAAGATTTTTGAAAAGATGTCAAAATACGATAAGATTTGTAAAAAATATTCAAAAGATTTTTTAAAGATTCTTTAAAAAATATAAAATATTTTTAATGATTTTCGGAAGACCTTTAAAAAGTTTTTAAAGATGTATGTAAGGTTTTTAATACATATAATATTTTTAAAAGATTTTTGAAATATTTTCTGAAGATTTTTTATACATTCTCAAACTAATTTGAATGATTTCTGAAAGATTTAAAAACATCAACAAATTTGTAAGATTTCAAAAGATTTTTGAATGACTTACTTTCTTTACTAATCTGTAAGAAATTCCCGAAAGATTTTTCAAAAATGTTCGACAGACTTTTAAAGATTTCGAGAATTTTACAAAATGTTCAAAAGATTTTCTAAAGATTTTTAAAAGATGTCTGCGAAATGGGAAACCTCAAACGAGGTCACCTTTTCATCTTTAATTTGTAGAGTATATTTATATCTTGATTTATACTCACGACAATATTTTAGAAAGATTTTTAGACCCGTACGAAGTCTTCTGCGTTTACCAAGACGTTTGTAACCACCCCAATTACGACCTGGGAGTAGGTGAGGAGCATCGATCATGGTCCTTAGATAACGAGTCAACAATAAAAAAATGTCCGTCCGTCCGCCTGTCGCCGCGATGACTTGAGTAAAGCGCAACCGATTTTCAAAATCTTTTTTTTTTCCTGAAAGGTAATTGAAAAATCTTATACGGCATTGAATCTTGGCACTGTTGGCCCAAGGTCCAATGAGCTAGGGCCGCTTAAGTGGTTTTTGGTCTTTTGTACATAACTCGAGTAAATCTTTTCCAATTTTAATAATTTTTTTTTGTTTGAAAGGTCTGGGCATGCCTGACAATTTATGGAAGAAACATTCTTTAATTTCGAGCTTTTGGATTCAGCCAGGGCCCTAAAACAGAATCTCTACCAGCACCCAACGTGTTTTTTCTACATATCCGATTTTTAAAAGCTTTTCTTTTCCTGAAAGATAAGCAAAAAATTGATTACAGGATTGAAATTGGGCAAAATCTGTCAAAAACTTTCGAAGTTACAGTCAAAAAAGTGGTGAAAAACGTGGTTTTAACTTTTTTATTTATATCTCTGCGGAATCAGAACGGAAATCCCTCCTCAAGGTTTTGAATGAAAGATGTGGAAATCACGAAAATTAAATTAGTGGAAATCTGTTGAGTGGTTCGGGTTGAATTGTTCTTATAATAATAATAATCTGCCTTAACAACCCATGAAGGGTTTAGTTACTAGTTTCGCTACTTTTGTGGTTCTACTTTTTGAGAACCGGAAAGTTTTTTACTGTGCCAGTGGTAAGCTGTACGACAAACCCAGTGCCATCAATGAGACGTACTAGGAGCGAAACTAGTAGGAGTAGAATACCGGCACCTCCGAACAATGCCTTTCACCCTTGCTTTCACCGGTAAAACGTACGATGGCGCTACACTCAACTGCACATGACGTGAACCGATTCAGTCAGCCTTGTGTTGTTTACAAATCTAACAATCGGAACAAATCCGTCTGCGATTGAGTTTCGAACCAACGCACTGGCAACTCAATCTCATAGCAGCAAGCAGACGTGTTAACCACTACGCTATCGAGTGAAGTGTTCTTAGTGTGAGCCAAACTTATGGTAAACGATATTTGGTGGTTTTTCAAGAATATTATTTTGATTAGGTTTTTTGTGCAGTGTAGTAGAGAAAAAAGAGGCGATCGTTTTTGTATTTTAGAGACTCCACTAACAGCTTTTTATATCCAATAACAAGTGTTGTCTGGACCACCGGCTTAACGTGACTGTCGAACCACGTCTCAGAGTAATGCGAAAGTAGCGTCTTTGTTATAATGCAATTACTGCAAGAATTGTTAGGCGCTTGATTATTATCTCGTCTAAATGTAGGCTTAGATATTTCGTCGTATATGGGTTACGTCATACGATTCATTCAGAGTGTAAGTCGTTATGGGCTCCAAACACACCAAAACTACCCAGCTTTTGAATCTTGAGTGAACTTTAGGACGTTATTAACGCGCTACACTTGCTAGAAAAATTCCATGTAGAATTTTTCCGACACGGGGTTTGAACCCGGATCGTTTGCGTGGAAGGCCAGTACGCTAACCACTGTGCCAACCCGTCCGTAAGAAGTCCTGTAGTCTGAGGCAAGGTTCGAAGCCTCTCCTAAGTGCTCTAGGTCTTCTCTAAATTCTGAGCTTATTTTAAGGGTATCAGAGTATTTCAGCGCCGTTCCTTCGTACGGGCTTTTCGATTTTGCCCTTTCGGCAATCAACTCTACAATTTAGTGTGGACGTACAGTGAACTCTGTCTATAATGAAAACTCTCTATAATGAAATATCTCTCTATAATGAACAAAAAAAAAACAAAATTTCAAAAAGTGCCTCCTATGACGATGGATGCTGTAAAAATCAGCAACAACAACTTACTCATTGCTTATAATGCATATATGTTCGGCAAAATAAATTGATTTTGGTTTGGTACATTATGAATTTAATGCGTTAAAGATTTGGTTGTTACGAAATTTGCATTGCACTATACCGAAAATATTTTTCGAAATGAATTAATTTTATGATTTTTCGCATTTTCAAATAAATTACATCTATTATCTCTCTATAATGAAATCTCTCTATAATGAACACGACTCCCTTCAGAATTCATTATAGAGAGAGTTCACTGTAATTGCATATACTTAAGAGTTAAATCAATATTTACTTAGACACGTTCGCAACATCTATTCTGGTACATACGGGTCCCTTGCACATGTTTAATACATAATTTTTAAAAGATTTTTGAACATGTAAAAGAATGTTCTGAAGATTTCTAATAGATTTTCAAACTGCTTTCAATGGTTTCTGAAAGGTTTAAAAAAATTCGAAAGTTGAGTAAAATATTTTCTGGATTTTTGAAAGTGTTTCAAAAGATTTTTGAAAAATTTACGAAAATTTTCAAAATACTTCAAATGATTTCAAGATTTGCAAGATTTTTAAAAGATATCCGTTAGATTTTTAAACGATTGACGCAAGACTTGTAGAAAAATTCTGAAATATTTTTGAAAAATTTGTAAAATTCTTTGAAAGACTTCGGTGAGATTTAAAAAAAAGCTTTCCAAAGTTGTTTGAAGATTTTCTGAAGATTTTTACAAAATTTTCAAAAGATTTTTAAAAGTTGTCAGTAAGGTTTTTAAAAGATTTCCGAAAAATTTTTACTACGTTTTCAAAAAATTTTCAAAAGCTGTTCGTAAGATTTTTCAAAGATTTACGGAAGATTTTTACAGATTTTTCAAAAGATTTTTGAAAGATATCACTGAGGTTTTTAAAGGCTATCCGAACGATGTGTACGGAATTTTCAAAAAAATGTTTAACAATTACCGTAAGATTTGTAAAAAAATTTCGAAATACTTTTGATGCGTTTGACAAGATTTGTAAAAAATTATCAAAATATTTTTTAGAAACCTAACGATTTCTTTAAAAAATATAAAAATATTTTTAATAAAAAGAAAGAAGTCTGTAAGATTTCCGAAATATTAAAAATATATATGATATTTCGAATACATTTTCAAAATAATTTCAATGATTTCTGAAAGATTTAAAAAAAATCAAAAGATTTGTAAGATTTTTTTAAGATTCTTAAAAGTGTTCAAAAAAGTTTTTGAAAGACTTACGAACAATTTTTAAGAAATTCCCGAAAGATATTTCAACAATTCTCGAAATACTTTTACCGATATCGAGATTTTTGAGAAATGTTCAAAAGATATGTAAAAGATTTTCTAAAGATTATTAAAAGATTTACGAAACATTTTCAAGAAATCTCTGAAAGATTTTCCAAAAATGTTCACATCGAATGATTTCGGTAAGATTTTTGAAAAACTTTCCAAAGAGTTTTAAAGATTTCCTAAAAATTGTTACCAAATTTTAAAAAGATCATCATTACTATCAAGACCATTAGTACCCTGTAGGTGTGAGGTCTTTATGTCTCAACCCCATAATGGCGAACTATCGTCCTTCATGCCCTTCTATCACCCGCCAAGGAGATGGTTTTTTCGCCCAGCCAGAGAAAGGCCCCTAACTTTTAAATCTAATTTAATTGAATCTATAAGCCTTCTCCTTGTTCTACCCCTTGACCTAACACCCGGGACCTGTGCATCCAAGATCGCTTTCGGAAGCCTGTTATTACCCATCCTTTGAACATGCCAGAACCAGCTAGAGCCGTTGCCGCCTCTTCCACTGACGAAATCTCTAAATTTTCCCAAATGTCGTCGTTCCTAATATGATTATCCCACTGCTCTCGCCAATTACTCTTCGCTATGTTCCTAAGAACCCTCATATCAGAAAACTCCAGGTCATGCACGAGATATTCGCAGTCAATCCAACTATCACTGCCGTACAGAATCGTCGGCTTGAAAATTAACCTGTGTATAGGTAACTTTGTTTCGATTCATAATTCCCTTATGTTACGCACGTGCGACCTAAACTGACTGGCCACAGCGTTTCCCATTTTCCTTCTTTCCACAAATTCCCTATTTTAATATTCAGAAAACTGCTCCAGCTTTTCCCCATTTAAACTGCAATCCCGCACTCCTCACATACAGCATTCAGACAGTCAATCCCACCTCGACATTTCTCCGCAAGTTTGCCCGCTTGATGATTTTGTCCATGAAAATTATGAAAAGAAGTGGGGAAATACAATAAGCCTGACGAACGCACTCGTTAACCTCGAAAGACTCGCTGATTTTGCCATCTGTTCTTACCGCGGCACTGCTCCCTCAGTAAATACTCCTAATGGCACGCAGGAAAAAGATTTTTAAAGTATTCTTTTAAGACTTTTAAAAGATTTTAAAGAAATTTCTGAAAGATGTTCCAAAATATTTTTAATAAATTTTAAAAAAATGTTTAAAAGATGATACGTAAAGTTTTTGAAAGTTTTCCGAAAGATTTTCATCGAATTTTCAAAAGATTTTTCAAAACTTTCCGAAATTTTACCAAATAACATTTTTAGAAGATTGCCGAAGACGTTTAAACCTGTCTTTAAAGGATTAAAGTTACAATACTACATCTACATTAGATTTTGAAATCTTAGGTTGTTATTGAATTTTGCTTTTTGAAGTATTTTCCTCAAAAATGGAGCAAGTAAGTACGCCTGGATGGGTTTGAGAGAAGAGAGCAAAATTTGTATACATAAGTTCTTGGAATTACATCTCCAAAAAGGAATTTCATGTGCTTACTTGAGGAGTTAATCAATGAATACTCTCTTTCCTGAACCCTTTGTAAGCGGTCGCTACTTAGTTTATGCTTATCTTTGGAAAGAACATAACAAACTGCCGATTTGCGGACAACTTTCGCCTTTCCACTGTTATCGGTAACAACCACCAACGGACTTTTTTCATTTAAATGAATATAATTTTCTGATTCTTTGTCGAAGTATTCGTGACCAGCAGAATAGTCTTTTAGCATGAGTTCACCAGTGATGCCTGATGGAAATGTAGGAAATATTGGAAATATTATTTTAATATATTATATTATTATATTATTTATGTTATTATGTATATGTTATATATATACTGTTAATACTACCGGAAAGAAAGTTTATGTCTTCCTGACTCTCTTCTTCTTCTTCTTCTTTTTCAATTTCAAGAATTTCGGTTTCGTATTGTTCATAAAATTGAATTTCATCTGAATCGCTGTCCAATCCGTCATTTAGCCCACTATTAGGATCTAATAAATCATCTTCATATGCAGCATTTACTTGGCAGTAAAAATTCAGATTCGATGTTTGAATACCTAATTTTTGTAGGTCCACAATTACCGCTTTCTTTGCTTTCTCAATCTCGTAAATGATAGTCTTTCGACTCATACCCTCAAGTCGATGACTGCTCTGGCCTTCTGACATATTAGAAGATTTTTTTTCAAACCTTGAAAATTTTATGCTACCGTTACAAGCAATAACTATTTCATTTTGCAGCTGTATTTTCCTGATGCGGCGTATAATATCGAGCATATTAAAATTGACTACAGTGCAAAATGTAGAACTAAAGGAGCGGACTTGACGAAACATAGACTCACATACTTGACTGCCCCAAAGGTTCGGGAAAAAAGATTTGTTCCAAGGTAATTCTTCATCAGGCGCTTCTGAATCAGTATCATCGGCAGAGTAAACTAAGACTTGCTTGACTAATGCATGAGCATTGAGTTCAATGCATGTGTAGGAGTTTGAACTCATGAAATTTTCCTTCAAGTTATAAAAACTTTTAGATTTCTTTTGTCCCGCAGCTTTTGTTTTTTCAGAATTGATTAACCAGGAACGCCAAGCGCGACAAAAAAAAAACTCCGTACCAAATCTGGTATATGCGTTCCGCCGACTTTAACTTTGTGTCAGAAAATGCATCCAAAACTCTTCTCATAACTTTTAAATAAAGTACAGTGCCTTCGCTCCCAGGAACATATTCTTGCAAGCACTGAATAGTTCTGTAAGAACACATTTTATCAGCAGACCAAAAGTTTTGTTTGTCTTTAGGTTCAATATCGGTACGAGTAAGCATGTGTCTATCCTTTGAAACATTCTCGATTAAGTATTTCAAGTGACTAGAGGATATAACTTTGTTCCCAATCGGAAAAATGCGCGATACTGCTAACAAACGATTGCGCATTTTTGTGATAATATGTACTGTATCCTGGATAAATGTTGCTTCGGCTAATCCAACACAGGAATACCAGTCACAATCTAGGTAAGATCGATTTGACTGACCAATTCGACTCAGAACTTTCATAGCCATTAAATATCTAGGATCGCCGTCGGTTGAAATGTTATTAATTTTTATTCCCTTTTCTTTTAAGTAATTGGCTTGGAATCTCCAACGCTTCAAAACATTAATCGCTGTAAATTTACTGTCGATGGAATAAATCATTAAACAAAATGGGGACGAATTTGGCACTACTGGTTGGACCATTTGTACGTATGCAGTTGAAGATATCGTATTTGCCGTATTTTGGAAATGATGCTGAATTTCTCGAATATTTCTTGCTGGGAAAGGTGACAATTTTGGCATGCCATTTTCGTCTAGAGGCAATGAAAATCCAATTAAGTTGTTGGTTTTAGGATCATATGAAATTTTAGCAGTGACTCGAGTCGCATCTTCTGACAAGCAAATTTCCAGGGGTAAATTTCTGTCTTTTAAATAATGTAGAAGTTCATCGGCACGCATTTGCCCTTCTACAATTTGTGGCCCATTATCGGCTAAGAAGCGATCGACAGTGGAAACAGATGGCAATGATAATGGAAAATTTGCATGCAAAATTTCATATGAAAGGAGACCAGCTGTCATTTTCAAGAATGCAGCAAACATTTTCGTTAAATCGTTAAAACGATATCCTGGTTTTTTTCTCGTACAGTTTTTTTTGCAGAATTCACGAAATTTTGAAGCATACTAGCATTATCGACATTCTTTAGGTGTGCCACACTATCTGTACCATCAGCTGGTGCTGCTTGTGAATTCAGTTCGTTCATATTGTGAACATGATACTTAACTGTGAAGTATAACTTGGGAAGTATTATTAAAAACGTGGAAATACATAGCGTATCAAAAGCTGGTACCAAAAATCTGAGTATGCCGAGGAAGAGTTATCCAATTTTAACTACAGAGAGGGATTCTTTTGAAAAAGAGCCTGCCGAAATCGGATGCATCTCGCAGCGGTTTTTTTTATACTTTCCTGGATAGGTACTGGTCCCTAGAAGCCAAAAATATTTTTAAAAAAATCGTCGATGTTTGTGTGGCTATTGAGAGGTGTTCAAAAACCGAAAACATGCACTTTTCTTACAGAAATTTCTCCGGCTACAAGAAGCGTACAAGGTCGAGTGGGGGCTCGTTGGAAAGGTAATTGCACGTAGTTTCGGGGCAAGAGGGTCTTGTTGGGCTTTAAATTCATCCACAATGAGTTATGAGCAGTTGAAAGTAGGGGTAACATTTTGGTTATTTCGGCTAAATTCAAACCATTCCTGTGCATCCGAAAAGCGCCTAAAACATTGAAAAACTGTTTTGCCTGGTTGCTGCTGGTGCCAGCTTTCCAAAAATACCAAACTTATGTTGGTACTGTCGCGCTGGGTCTATTTTTGAAGTGTAAATATGACTCTAAGTTCTTCTTCACCAAGATTTTATACAAATTTACGCTATCTTAGCTTCGTAATGATACCCACAAACATAGATGAAATTCGGTATTGTTTAATCTGCAATGTACCGCAAGTACAAAACGTTTCTTTTGTTAGCTATGAGATAAAAATAACGGAACATTGCATGGTGAACACAATTGAGATTTAATATAAGTTTAATAAAAATGGGCTGGAAAATATGTGTTAACCCATTAAATATGCATGGAAACCATCTTTATAAAACTCGGGCTATAAGCTATCAATTCCAAGTGAAATGTGATGCTGTTTTGGGAAGACAACTATCTCAAGGGCAGCAATTATGCGACAAATGTTACACGGCGATTCGACACCAATACGACCAACTTAATGCTAATAGTTCAATTTTGGAAGACATACCAGAAGTTATGGATGTGGATCTGGAAGCGAATTTTGAGGATTTCGTCGACGTATCATATAGCAATCGCGTCACTCGTTCGACTACATTAACAACTCAAGAAAGTCTGGGCTCAATTTCTTTCGAAGATGCTAATCATGCATTTGATGTTGTTTTGCAGACGCTCAAAATTTCTCCTATGGAAAAAGGTCTAACCAACTCCCAGAAGAATGCAGCATATAAGGAGAAATTTTTGAGCATTACGGAAAAGGTTAAGGAAATCATTGAATGCTTATCCCTACAGGCAAATAGTGAAACTTTGTTCGATCGGTGTTCAGATTGCAAAGATTTAACTAACGACATAAAAAACAAGTACGCAAACTTTGGAAAGAAAGAAAGATTTCAAATGGCGACCTGCTTACCGCGCAGTGTCACTATCAACGAAATGATGTCTTTGCTGAATATCAGTTGATGTATGGGAAAAAAGATAAGCAAGGTAATTTATACTGTATTAGTCAAAAAATCCGTTATAATAATTCATATTTCCAGTTGAGGAATGACGAAGGCGCGTTCAGTTTCCCCGAACCAAAACATCGTCAAGGATTGCCAATCGAAACAAAAAACAATGTCAGAGAAATATACCTATCATCCTTATATAGTAAAGTAATGCCTGGACAATGGGATACTGTTTATTCTGATAAAGACGCAGAGGGAAACAAGCAACGAGTGTCAAAACAGCTTATGTTAGTCACTCTCACTGAGCTTTATTCAGAATTCGTTCAGCAGTACCCTGTCAATCTAATATCACTCAGCGAGTTCGCGAAACTTCGACCACGTCAATGTCGCTGGGTTTGGAACAAAGGTCAGCATAGAAATTGTACATGTATTATACATGAAAACTTCAAGCTACTGTTGGAAGGCTTATTCGCGTCGGGCACTACACAGAAAACTGAAGAACTTATTCTCACACTGTTGTGTGAAGATGCTCAAGGAAATTGTTGGTTAGGTCTATGTGACAAGTGTTCCAATGAGGAAAAACTCGATGGATTGTTTGAAGTATTAGACAACGATTGCGATATTTCTTTTTATCAGTGGGTTTCGACCGATGGAACAGACTTGTTATTGCTAACAGAGAATGCGACCAATTTTTGCGATCGAATAAGGCGATATATACCGAAAATTACACTCCACTGTTACATCAACCAAAAACAACATCAATTCATTAAACAGTTGAAAACCAAAATTCAGACTGAAAAATCTGTAATTGCAAATGTCGACTTTGGACAAAATTATTCCTTCCTCATTCAAGATGCTGTTCAAAGTTATCATTGGTCGCCACCTCAAGCAACAATTCATCCTTTTGCTCTCCAATATTATAATCCAGATCAAAAATCTGTGGTAGAAATCGTGTACGTTGTTATATCTGATTGTTTAGAGCATAGTGCAACGACATTCTATGCCTTTCATCACGAAGTCATAGTCGAGATGAAGAAATTAGTGGATCCACTAGAAAAGATATATTTGATATCTGATGGAACTGCAGCACAATATAAGGGATACAAAAACTTCTGCAACTTGCTACATCATGAAAAAGATTATGACGTAAAATGTGAACATCATTTCCACGTTACAGCTCACGGAAAATCTAGTTGTGATGCAGCATCAGGAATTTGCAAACACAACGCACGACAATCAAGCAAACGTGGAGCAATTATTACGACTCCTATAGAATTCTATGAATTTTGCGAACAATTTCTCTACATTTCACAATAGCGAATCGAAGAAATAGTTGCAGGAAAAAAACTCGTTGAAAGATATGCTAAGGCTACACCCATTGCTGGCAGTCGCTCATCGCATGCGTTTATACCTTCTTCCGAATGGCCTAGAATGCTCGTAAAACAGTTTTCGTCTGCAGAAAAAGGGGTAGAGTTTTCAATCTTTGAAGTGAAGCATCCTCCTATGCAAATTCGACCATTACCAGACCAGTTTGTTTCGTTCATTTTAGAAGATACTATGAGATTTGGTCGTGTTGTTGAAATCGACGCAGAATCTTGGGACGTTAAAGTTGTTAGTTTGATTGCCACTGCAGGAAAAGCCGAAAATAGATTTAAAACCAAAGATTTTTCGGTGTAGCTGTGGATTAACAATTCGGATTTGTTGAGCATAGTGCAGGCACCTACTCACACAACATCATCAGGACGAATTTATAAATTACACGACAACGACTTCGCGAGAACGCGGCAATTGTTTGAAATGAAAAATTGTCTGTAATCTGGAATTTATTATAATAAATATTTTGGTACTGACTAGGTATGCAGCACATTTACTCAAAAAGTACAATTTGGGGCCATTCACGCTTTTCTCAAGCTCCTCTCCCCAAAAAAGAGTGCGCCCTATTTGAATGGCCTCTTACCCACAAGCCTGAGTATCATTGCGAAGCTAAGATAGCGTAAATTTGTATAAAATCTTGGTGAAGAAGAACTTAGAGTCATATTTACACTTCAAAAGTAGACCCAGCGCGACGGTACTAACATAAGTTTGGTATTATTGGAAAGCTGGCACCCGCAGCAACCAGGAAAAACAGTTTTTCAATGTTTTAGGCGCTTTTCGGATGCACAGGAATGGTTTGAAGTTAGCAGAAATAACCAAAATGTTATCCCTACTTTCAACTGCTCATAACTCATTGTGGATGAATTTAAAGCCCAACAAGACCCTCTTGCCCCGAAACTACGTGCAATTACCTTTCCAACGAGCCCCTACTCGACCTTATACGCTTCTTGTAGCCGGAGAAATTTCTGTAAGAAAAGTGCATGTTTTCGGTTTTTGAACACCTCTCAATAGCCACACAAACATCGACGATTTTTTTTAAAAACATTTTTGGCTTCTAGGGACCAGTACCTATCCAGGAAAGTATAAAAAAAACCACTGCGAGTTGCATCCGATTTCGGCAGACTCTTTTTCAAAAGAATCCCTCAGAATGCTTACAAAATCGAGTACGAAATGCAGTCTCATTCCAAAAATCTCTTTAGACTGAGTGCAAGCACTAGCAAGTGGTTTTCATCGGAATATTTTTCAATTGTTGTGTGTTGAGGTCATTTTCCTGCATTTTCCTTAACATCCGTAAACACGCTTACCTGAACTTAGGATTTATAGCCCCATGACAAAAAATTTCGTATAAATTTTCAGTGCAAGTTTTGGAAACGATTTTCTATATCTAGTCTATAAGAAAATCCTCATGAAAAAGCACACCCCTGTCGCAATACGTCCGAGTAGGTAGAGTTTTACCGACTTTATGGACCCTATCCTCACCTCAACCCTATTGACTTTCCAGCGAAAGTGTATTTTTCCTGAAGAGGGCAACATGCTATTGTCATGCAACTCGCTCTTGGATAGGGAAGGGAAAGTAGTCCATTGCCATTTCAAAAGTGGGATCACATCAAATCAGCGCTCAACGGGTGAATGAAATAAAGGCTATATTTCCAATTATGACAATCGTGAATTTGCGGAACGTGTCTACGAACGTAATATAGACACATCCCCAGAACGACGTTCAGAACGTATATCACGATACTAATTGCACAGAAAAATTGACCATTGACCAACTACACTACACTACACTACATTTTAGGTTTCCACATGTTTTTTGGTCATTTCCTTGACATTCTGGTCATTTCTTCTTTGGTTGTTCCTGAAATGACCAAAAAAGCGGCAGAATTTGGTTATTTCTTCTGTTTGTTTGTTTCTGAAATGACAAAAAAAACGGCCGTTTTGGAAATTTGGTCATTTCTTCTTTTTGGTTGTTTCTGAAATGACCAAGAAAGCGTGAGTGACAATATACAATGAGTCAAACAAATTATTTGGTGAAGAATTTTTTCAGTTGTTTCGATCATCCGAAACACGAGCGTTCGACCAGGTGGCCATGAGTCATTGAGTGTTCGGCAAGCAAATTATTTGACGGAGGGTTTTTTTGGTGGTTTCGAACGATCGAAACGCGAACGTTTGACCAGGTGAACTACCGTGAGTCATCAACAATGTGTTTGTGTTTTTGATTCACGAACTAAGTCAACTCGTTGGGTCTTTCTCAGTTGTCCAACGTATTGAAGAGGATCCTTATAACTGAAATCAAAAGCTACATGGGCGCCTAAAGTATAGCCTAAAGACGAACGTAAATAATTTTTCAATAATTTACAAACTCATCATGAACATCGTCTACATACCGAGGTTCGTGGGTTCATGTCCCCTTTCCGACATTTATTTTTATTTTTTAATTATCTTAAAGGCGACGGACTGAAAACAATGGGAATTATTACCCAGGAATTATCGCCCAGACAAATGAGAATTATCACCCGGGGAATCATCAGCAAGTTTAAAGCGGTAAATTTGTACAAAGAAAATGCCACTTGAATGGATTCTTAAGCGTCCAATTTGTATAGGAAAATGCCATTTTGTATAAGGAAAATGTTATTTTGTATGGGTGATAATTCCTGAGCGATAATTCCGCGGGGGATAATAATAATATTAATTCCCATTTCTCTGGCCGATAATTCCTGGGCGATAATTCCCTGGTGATAATTCCCTGTGGGAAAATTTCCGTCACATATCTGCATGTTATTGCAAATTATTGCTTATTTCCGATGAAAAAGTTAAAATTACAAAAATTTGGGGCAAAGTTAAGCATCGACAGCTTAACCACTACATAAATGGGTGTTGAATTTAAAATAATGCAGGATAGTAAGAACTTTTATGTGATATCACCATACCGTTTCATAAATTGACTGTGACTACTCTGTGATATTTATACCTTGACCTATGATGTTTTTTTTCTTTTAACTTATTTATTTATTTTTTATGTAACTTATCCAAATTAAGTCAATGTTAGACTAATTAACGATTTATAAAAAAGTAATATTGTATTCCACTCAGAGACCAAAAGGAATGACAAAATAAATACCTTTCAAAAAAAACATAGATGGGTGACGGCTTAACCTTAACCTTTTCGGCGGATTTTTTTTGCTTAAAATGACGTATTATTGCTCATAGAATCGGAACTTGTGCTCGTCAAGCAAATTATTTGACGGGCGCTCTTTTGGTCATTTCAGTATTAACCAAAAATCCTTTGGACGGTAACCGTTTTTATATAAAGTCTGGGGGAAACAAGTTGTTGTGAAAATGCATAAATCTGGAAAAGAAATAGAATTAGCCTTTCTACGTCAAAGATATTACAAGCTGTCACCTACGCCAAATTTTTTTTAAAGACACATAGACTATTTAGCAACATTGTCATAAAGTTTCAGAAAGGTGACAGCTTGGCTATAACACTTTTTCTGATTCGTAGCCGAAAATTTGACCATATATCCTTTCCAATATGGCCACTTTTTCTGTCATTTCAGAAACAATCAAAAGGAAGAAATGACCAAAATTTCAAAGAAGCAACCATAAAACATGTGGTCAATACCGGATTCCTTGGATGAATGTAGAGTGGACTCGAGATATTCCGATGCAATTAGATATGTGTACAAGTATGAGTATGAAAATGCCTCTTGCATAAAGCTGCACGAGAAAACAGAACAGTTCAAAATCGGTAGAGGCGTACGACAGGGTGACACCAAAGTTATTCAAAACATCTCTTGAAAGTGTTTTCAAGAAGTTCGATTGGAGCAACGTGGGAATTAACGCGAATGAAAAGTACTTGAGTCACCTTCGTTTCACTGATGACATTGTTTTGATTGCGACGGATCTGGACCAGGCCCAAGTGATATTACAACAGTTGAATGAAGAGTCTAGCAGAATTGGACTCAAGATGAACTTGTCAAAAACAAAGATCATGGCAAACATCGGCGAAGACAGAAACATTAAAATTGGAGACACAGTGATCGAAAGGGTCGACAATTACACAAATCTTGGTCACAAACTGAAATTGGGTTTGGACAATCAAATCTCCGAAATCAGACAAAGAATTGGTTTTGGATGGACAGCGTTCGGAAGCTAAATTTGATTTTAAAAACAAAATGAACAACAGCCTCAAACGTAAAGTATTCGGTGCATGTGTTCTTCTGGTACTGACGTATGGAGCTGAAACTCTCACGTTAACAAAAGCAACGGAAAATAAACTGAGAGTCGCTCAGAGAGCCATGGAAAGAAGTATGATCGGAATATCGCTCAGGGACAAAAAGTCAAATCAATGGACAACAAAGATCGTGGGTGTCATGGAGCGAATAGCAAAGCTGAAATGGAACTGGGCAGGACATATTGTCAGAACGACCGATGAACGATGGACCAAGAATCATGGGCGCGCGGCAGCGACGCACCCGTGACGCAAGTCCCCATACGAACAAAAAATTCAGAAATTTTTTTTTCGTAGACTTCGGAACCTTATATACAGCTAAGTTTTGACTTTTTTCCCTTCTGAGACCTAGTTCATTGGATTCCTTGTAAAATTTTGATTGAAATCGACATTTTACTCATTAAAATCGGTCCAGTGGATCCGAAGATATGACCCTTAGAAAATCGTCATTTTCCATACAAAATGTGCTGCTTCATATAAACCCAAGTTAATGCAAACATCCTACGTTAGTTACTTAGTTAGTTACAGAGCCATTTGTATGAAAACCGACTTTTTTGACTCGTGCTCGAAAACGGCTCGATAACTTTTCTTGAAATTTTGCAGGGACCTTCGGGTGGGCATTCTACGCCATATGAGATTTTAAAAAAGGAGGCCGGTACTCGTTTGGGCGCCAGCGTTCATGGAAGCTCCCATATAAATCCCATAGAAAAGCATATTTTGTATGTGTTTGTGTGTGTATTCAAAGTATGGGTCAAACATGAGCAAAATTTTTAGAATGTGACTTGAGGAGCCGGTGAAGGTGAAATCGTGGCGGCGGTCAGTGGTGGCCGCCACCACCAGCTCAAAAAAAATTTTTGATTGAGGGTTGTAGAGGATGTGACTGGGATTGTTTTCGTAGATGTAAGTGGTGGCCGCCACCGCCAGCTATGGGAGTCGCGCGAGGTGCCGTGGCGCCAAAAAAAAATTTATGAATGAGGGTTGAAATTCGAATAGAAGAATTTCGAAAAGAATTTTTTTTCGCCGAAATTTGTTTCCTATTTCCTTCCAGAACTAGTGATATCACAACAAAACCCCTTTTTAAAAGGAAGACGCAAAACAACTGATATCAATTGGGGTGACGCTTACAGCTGTGAAACGTAAAAAAATTCTTTTGGAATGTTTTCATTTTTGATTAAAAAATGCGTCACAAATGCAGGACGCTTTCAGCTTTCACAACGCAAACATTTATGGGATGTAAGGCGTATTTTTGTACAGTATATCAATCAGTTGTGTATCAGTTGTTTTGGAAAAAGGGACGAGGACATGCGTCACGTTTCCCTTTTAAAAAGGATTTTTGTTGCGCTATAATGTAATGAGACCGAAGGGCAGACCACCAGAACGATGGACCAACAGTATTAAACGAATGGCAGCAAGTGGCGATGAATCGTACGAAGTGGAAGCACCTAGGGGAGGCCTACATCCAGCAGTGGATATACATGGGCTAAGAAAGAAGAAGAAGATGTGGAAGCCTAAAATGTAGTGAATAGCCCTTCACCATTTTTTGATCATTTCTTTTTGGTTAATTCTTCTGGGCAATACGATACTAAAGGGAAGAATGTATACAGTCAACGAAAACGGACAAAATAACACCAAAACTTGCTTTAACCAGACGAAATGACTAAATTTGTTCGAAACGGATAACCTGAAACACCAATATTTTACTTCTATGAATTCAATAAAGAACACAACCCGAAGTGAAGTAATCTACTATCCGAACCGGTTGATCCGCAATCTAGTAATTCAGGAAATCACTTGAAATTATTTAAAAATTCTTTATCAAAAACAGGACAATTTTTCCTTTCCCTACTCACCAACACTCACGTGAGATGACAAACCAAAACCGAGACGCTGTTTCGACGTCCGAAGTTAGCGAAATGAGAAAAATGAAAAAAAACGCGTACTAACAAAGACGAGCTTTAATAGAAAAAAAAATGTTTTTATTTTCAAATTGTCCAGCATGTGTTAGTTATAAAGCTCGACCGAAAAGTGGGTGAGGAGGAGAAATTGCCCTTTGCAGAGTCTAAGGAGCAGAGCCCCTAGTAGGAAAAGACCTCCGCAGACGCGGCGCGGCGTATCGAACACAGAGCTCCTACACAAGAAGGAAAAAATGGAATGAAGGATTCTTTTGAAAAACAGCCTGGCGAAATCGGGAGCATCTTTCAGCGGATTTTCCATATTATGTGCCTAGATATGTATTGGTTCCTAGAAGCCAAAAACAGTTTTTAAAAAATTTATTTCAAATTTTAGTGCTTGAGAGAAGCGGAGGAAACATTAAAAAACTGTTTTGCCTAGTTGCCGCTAGTCCCAGCTTTTTAATGATAACAAACATGTATGGGTAATGTCCCCATAGATCTGCTTTTAAAGTGTAAAATTTGAGACCGAATTTCTTTACTAGAATACTACCGTATACAGAAGAGATGTGATGTAAACAAAATGTTTTTCGTAACAATTTCAGCTTCTTGCTTACGTTTTAGAAATCCAGGTACTATTGCTAATAGAAAATAGCAACATTTGGCTTCGTATTGTATTATCTGAAATAAAACCTGGAAGGAAAATTTAGATACATCCATGGTAGGTAAAGAACACTTTCTGAAACAAAAGTTAAGTTTCTAGGGAAATTTTGGAGCCCAAATGCGTTGCTTAGCATAGTTTTAAATACAATGACTTGAAAAAAGAGAGTAGCTTTTTTTGAATCAAATCTCGGAATTATTCTAGTAAAGAAATTCGATCTCAATTTTACACTTCATTGGAGAGCTGGGACCAGCAGCAACCAGGAAAACAGTTTTTTAATGTTTTCCACGCTTTTCGCATGCACAGCCATGGTTTGAAGTTAGCCGAAGTACACAAGTTTTTCTACAGCTCATAATTCAGCGTGGATGAATTTTAAACCCCACAAAACCCTATTCGCCACACCTTGGCGACCTTGTACGTTTCGTGTACCAAGAGAAATTTGCGTAAGGAAAGTGCATGTTTCGGTTTTCGAACACCTCCCACAAGCATCGATGGATTTTTAAAAAATGTTTTTGGCTTCTTGGGGCCAACTTTTATCTAGCCACATATAAAAAATCCACATGCGACCGATTTTTGCAGGCTGTTTTTCAAAAGAATTCCTGAATATACATTTTTGAGTTTTTTTGACGTAGCGCCTCGCGTAGCGCTCTTAAAATACGTCCAGGCAGATTCTGATATTTGCATAAGAATGCTTTCGCTAATTCAATTATTCCCTCCTGCAGCTACGCAATACTCACTGGGTTTTTCGCCTACAAAATTTGATTTAGTTTTGTGACCTTCAAGGTGATTGTTGAAGTTCGATGTATTCCACCATGGTTTACCAGAACGACCATCCAAACGAAGAACTGTAGAATGAGATACAGTAATTTTCTTGGAACAAAACGGACATGCAATACGTCCAATATATTCACTTATTGATGTATCAATCTCAATTGAGACTAAATCATATGTCGTCCTTGTGGTCTTCATTTCAATGTCCTAAAAAATGAACTGAATGTAGGAAAAATTGTGTAGTAACTTTCTGAAGTACCAGAACGAAATGGTACATTTCACTGGACCCTGCGAAAGAATTCATTCCATGAGGACACAATTTTTTGGTAAGAGTCAAACTCACGAGCGTTTTTTTGTGTTTCGCCTTCGGCTCGGATATGCAAACTCTACACTCGTCAAAATAACAGTTTCCATAGCGAGTGGCTCAAAATAAGCGAGTGAGTTTGCGAGTCCACAGAATTGTTTCCGAAGTAATGAATTATGTAGCAGGGTCCCATGTAACTATTACTAGCTGCCCCCTGCGAAAGTTGAATTTTACATAAAAATGTACGAAAAATTTACCGAAAATGTGCTATCATGAAATGGTTCACTTTCGTTGGGGGTATATTGACATGATATGATCAACTTTCGCAGGGGGCAGCTAGTGAGAATTTTCCCATTGGGAACAAAATTTCTTGGTTCAAGGAGGTCGTAGAATAGAGCTAGCTCGCTGACCACTGCTCACTCACTATCTCACAACAATTTGTCAATTTTTTTTCCATGCATACTACGAAAATAGCCACAAATTCAGGAAAAACACGAAAGTAAGATATGTTTTGACAGATACTAAAAAAACGACGTCGGTGAACTTTACAGCAGTTGCCAAGTAACACATCAGATTTTTCCAACATTACAAATTAGTTTTTCTGATCAATGCAGTAAAGAAATGTTTGGAAGTTAGAACCGTTCAAATATTCGCTTAGGTTAGCCTTAGATGCCCTAAACAACGGAGAAAACTTGAATTCTTGTTGGTCAGCAATACAAACATATACAATACTAAACATACCAAAACTACCAAAAATTCGACTTTATTCACTGAAAATGACAGTGCAAGCTGTTTTTTGACGAAAAAAAATCTGATTCTTGCAAAAGAATTATATTATGATTTGGAAAAGGACAAGGGGAGTTCCTTTTTGATTAGAAAAAAGTGCAAAATCGACACATCCCATTGAGTGTAGTTCAGATTGTGTTGCTATAAAATTTTACCTATTTTCGGCAAACAACCGAAAATGCCGAACATTCCTTCGGAACGAGATTTTGATTACAAAACTTTATTTATGAATTTGAAGTGTGGATATGGACGGCCGTGGTGTATGGATATGGACAGCTTTTGAATTAATTTAGGAAAATACGTCGAACTTTATTTGTTCAAAAGATTCCTTTTGACTCGTTATGTGACCAATTGAGCTCAGAAGGACCAGCTACTTTCAGTGACCGGTCGTATGCGAAGCGAGAGACGATTTCTGTATTTATTACCTGCAAATGCAAGTTAAATTAACTGATTTCGCCACTAGTGTAAATTAAAGACTTCGTCCAACACAGGACTGCTGAAGATTGCTCTGCTGTGCGAGCATCTGATAAGAGGCTACAGGAAGGCTTAGATGATTCGAATAATGGATGGATGTGTTTCAAGATCATAACTGGTCACCCCAATGGCCGTTCACAAATGACGTCACGCCCCCCCCCCTTCCTCAAACGGAGGATGTGTTTGGGGTGTATATGGAGTGCTATAAACGAAATGTCTGACCAGTATGGAGTTATGAACTTTGTGACAGCAAGCGTGACGTCATTTATGAACAGCCCCCAACTGCAAAGGTAGTATAATTTTCCTTATTCTTAAATTCCACAAAACCCACCAAAAGTGTAGGTGTGACGGAAGTCTTTTTTCTTGTTAACTTGCAAAGGTACTGAAATCAGCTCAAATGTCGATACGCAAGAGATTCCAATTCAGTTCCAAAAGTTCTGAAATCAGTGGGGGTGACGAAAAATTGGTGACGCCGAGTATGGGATCGTTCATAAACGACATCACGCTAAAACATGATACTTAACATAAAAATATCAAACAAATACTATCTTTTGTCTCGTGTTTTAGCGTGACATCATTTATGAACGATCTCTATGAAGTAGTTTTGTTAAAAGACTGCTACTGCTACTACCTTGATACAAGCTTCCGCATACTTCTCAGGTACGTGATGTATAAGGCTCAATAACACTTTGTAACACAAGTTGCTCTTTTCTACGGTTACACCATCACGTGGAAAAGCAGCCTCAATAGAAGTCGTATTTTCGTTTTCCATTAAGCTTACGTTGGTAGCCCTAATTTTTTTCTGCTTTGCATCGATTCTCGGTTTCGCATTTAACTTTCTCTTCATAGGGTTCATCATTGGTCTCTGGACTTGCAATTGGAAATTTGTGAAATTGAAGTCGTTCTTTTCGATACGGTCTTTTAAGAAATTTGCAATGTACATTAACAATTTTTTATGGCCCATTGTAAATTCGAAATTTTCCATCATCTTTAAGGAGCCCTCCATCACTTTTTCTTCGGCAATTCCAATAAAATATTTTCCTACATTTCCATTTCTGACTTCCACTTCCATGTTTTGGATGTCCTTTTCATTAATGGACGCTATGGAAAAGCCGTTATTGTAGCCACACACTTTTAAGACATTCTTGAAATACATGGGGATGGGTGTCTTTAATTCTCGTTCGAGGAATAACCAAATTTCGTCAAATCTTTCTGTTAGAAGCGACAACAAAAATAAAAACAAATAATAATTAAAAAAACAAAGCATTGCTAATACCCATAGATGTTTGGTTGTCTCGTCCGTGGTCCATTCAGCAAAGTTGAAGTTGAACGTATTTTCAGGAATTATCAAGAAACTTATTTGTTTAAAATTTGTATGAGATGTTCAGAAAAATGAAATGCATAATTTGCCGGCCTACTGATATAATCACTAACTTAATGAAGACATAAGAAAGATACAAGAAAGACACAAGAAAGACACAAGATACAAGACACAAGAATACAAGAAAGATACAAGAAAGACACAATGAAACCCAAAATTACTTTGTGACACTTTTTCATTTATTCGTTTCGTGATTTGTATTGTTTGAAACAATAGAAACTAAGAAACATGTGAAAGAGAGTAAATGTGAAAAAGTGTCGTTAAGTAATTTTGGGTTAGTTTACTCTGTAGAAAGCAGAATAACTACTCATAAAAATTGTTGGTAAATATCTAAGATACACCTTGTGCTTTTTGCATATTTAGCGGAGGTACGAGGTCGAGAGCGGAGAGGACCGAGTAATTTTTTTTGTAGTGGGACTGTGATTTTCGGACCAGCGACTATAGTATCGATGCGCTAGCTCCGATGCCTTGACCTTTTCGTACTTGAGATGGTTCCTGTAGAGCATGAACGTAGAACACTTACAGTGGTCGGTCCCAATCGGATCTCCTTTCGGCTCACAGGTTTCGCAAGTAGAGAGACTGATTTACATCAGTATTTCTATGGCGGAACAGCGCCGGCTCGCGTCTCAAGTTAAGAGCTGTGCTTATAGACTAACAACCATCCTCGGACTAGCTACTTTACTTAAAATGTTTATGAATGTGTAAATTACCTAAGACAGTTGAAACGCTTTCAACGTGAGAGTTACTTGTTTATTTTGATTCCTTCATGCTTCGATAGTGACTTTATCGTTTAAACGTGTTGTCAAATCATTTAGAATAAGACCTTGTCATGGGGTAGTGAATTGAAGCAGCTATGTAAGTTATGTACTAGCCTTGCTAGTCAGACTCTTTCTTGTGTAGTAATTGTCGCACACATTTCATTCTAACATGATAATGGTGGTTCTGGAATAGATAGGGGTTACAAACCTTTCGAAAATGTAAGTTGGAAATCTTGAATGCTATCACTGTTCAATTCAGTATAACGACATTCTCGCATTTTCTTTTAGGGGCCGTTCACAAATGACGTCACGCTTGCTATAAAAATGAGTATCCATAAAAAGGTCATAACTCATGCAGTACAGCAAATTTTGTTTATAGGACTCTGGCTACCTCCGAAACAGGGAGTGTGTTAGCCGGAGTACTATAAACAGAGTTAGCTGTCCTGACTGAGTTATGACCGTTTTATGAATCCTTATTTTTTATAGCAAGCGTGACGTCATTTATGAACAGCCCCTTATTTCTTTTTTACATCCATTAAACCACATCAAATTCCTGCAACATCAACACAAAATGTTAATCCGGAAACCAGATGAGCTCTTTGAAACCTGACAATTATCAAAATCAGGAAATTACATATCATCATGTCCAAATGAGCTCAAGAGCGCTAAAAGTAAATGGCCATCATTGCTGTCATTATATTAAGTTACAGGAGATTTGGTCATCCAATTAAATAGAATGCTTCAATACAACAAAACTTTCTCGTAGCGAGGTACTCAGTCTCTAGTGTTTTTTTGAGTATGCATAGCAAGGATCGCTGTTACTCCAATTTTAAAGCTTTCATGTGCGTTGGTTCAGACAACGTTTTGTTGTTCTGTTGATTTTATTCGCGAAAACCTCCAGAAACGAGTTTAAATGCTAGTGATATATATGTGAAAAAGTTTCTCCGACCATTGAAAAACTACTTCCATATCTCCAGAACAGCAAGCTGATTGACATATTGAGAAGAAATACTAATTTCATTAATTTCTGAAGTTTGGGTCGCCCGCGCACACAATTCTTCATGTCCAGCTACGGCTCTAGTTGGAGTTTTTATTCCCATCAAGTAACTAGTTCCATAAATAGCTTCTTATAACAATTCGACCAAAAACGGACTTCTCCATTAGAAATAGGACAAATCTGCCTTATTTCCCTCCGCATCAACTTCATTTGAATTAACTTAATGAAATAAAATCAAATCTGTCCGCGGTTGGCCAACATCTAATCTAAATCCGTGATTAAAAACTACCTGACATGACTGACAAGAAAAATGAAAGGATGAATTTCATTCCACTTTGACTTGACTTGTCCTCACTACCAAGTTGGTTCGTATGAACTTCCCCAATAAAGCTTGATCGTGAGTATTCAGGTGTTGCGTAGCCTCAGCAATTCACACCTGCTTATCCTCTGTATTCTCAAGTGACCAGTGTTTTCCATTGGCGACCCATCTATTAGCTTGGGAGTTTACATTTTTACTGCCCCTCCAAAGGAAACGCCGCTAGGGGACCATGGCCAATTTAGACTGCCCTCCTAGTTTGTTATGATTACTCGTCTCAAACAGCTCTGGAGCCCCACCTGTATGTGTTAACTTATAGTTAACAGCAGTCGTTGCTGTTCGGTGAATGACCGGACTAACAACTAAAATTTAATTAGTTTTCGATGTAGAATTACTCATTTAACTTTGACGTTAAAAATTTTTTTTCTAGCTGTTATTTTTTATAGATGCAGAATATAATTATGAGTAAAAGATTGTTCTACAGTAGGGTGTAGCGTTTTTGCAAAAGTATTTTTTTTTTCGGAAGGGAAAGTGATAAAATTTTACCAAAATGTAAAATCCGGGAACACTTTTCGTTCTACCGATGTACCTTAATTAAACATTTACAAACATTAATTTATGCTAAATTGTTGCCCAACATCTCCTGAAAATTTGGCGAAGCTTTTATATGAAGCAAAATTATAAAAGTCGAGAAAAATCAGTTTTTGACTTTGTGGCAACCTTTAATTACATTAAAAAAATCTTTTGCCTGTTTAATAATCAGAAGACCATGCTGGATCTCTCATAGGGGGAGGCCTTCCGAAAAAAAATGCTTTTGCAAAAACGCTACACCCTATTCTACAGCATGACTCGGTAATGATTCGCTTTTTTATAAATGACTGCCTAGGCTTTAAATCCTCAAGGAGTCTTGTAAAATCAGGAGTACATTTTTAAGCGGTACTGTAGAACAATTTTTTTCTCAGAATAGACGTATCTCTCGATTAAAAATAGTCACTAAAAAAGAATTATCGAACCGGGTCGCACCTGGCATTTATCCGATCTATGAGCTTTGTAAAAAAAAAAACGGTGGATTTTCGAGTCATCTCGTAGAACAATTTTTTACTCAGAGTTGAATTCTGCATCGATGAAAAATGTAAAAAAAATTTACCAGCATAGTTAATTACTCAATCACTTCAGTTTGATTAATATCGATTTTCATTTCAACGAATTCATTCCATTGTTCCGCCAATGAGTTTGTGGTGGTAAATCCCTAACTTTACAAAATTGTCCAGCAAGCGATTCAATTCGATTCGCTTCATTACAGGAACCTACTTGGACTCTTCCTTTTTAGACCCGTACAAAGTTCTTCGAAAATGGGTCTTATGCGTTTACCACGACATTTGTAACCAGTCGAATTTCGACCGGGAGTAGGGGAGGAGCACCGATCATGGTCTTTAGATGACCAATCAACAATAAAAAACACATACAAGGGACCCGTACGTATCAGAATAGATGTGGCAAACAGAATAGATGTCGCAAAACGAGTCAAACGTGTCTAAGTAAATATTGCCTCAACTCTTAAGTGTATGCAATTACGTCCACACTAAATTGTACTGGAAGTTGCGAAAGGGCAATATCGAAAAGCCCGTACGAAGCAACGGCGCTGAAAACCTCTCCAAACCCTTAAAAAAGCCCAAAACTCAGAAAAGACCTGGAGCACTTAGGAGAGGCCTCAGACTCATACTTCCATGGACAAAAAAGTTCGCCTATTTTTCTCTACTACACTGCACAAAAAACCTAATCATTAAAGGAATATTCACGAAAAACCCCCAAATATCGTGAAGGGTCGCATAGCGTGAGCTTGGCCCACTCTAAGGACACTACAACCCGAACTACTCAACAGATTTCCACTAATTTAATTTTCTTGATTTTCTGATGTCCACATCTTTCATTCAAAACCTTGAAGAGCGTTTTCCGTTCTAATTTCGCAGAGATATAAGAAAAAAAGTTCCACCAACCTTCAAAAAACCACGTTTCCGACCACTTTTTCGACCCTAACTTCGAAAGATTATCTTGCAGGAAAAAAAAAGTTTTGAAAATCGGATAAGACTGACCCGATTTATGTAGAAAAAACAAGTTGAGCCCTAGTAGAGGTTCAGTTTTAGGGATCTGGCTGAGTCCAAAAGGTCAAAATCAAAAAAGGTTCTTTCATATATTGTCGGGGCCATGCCCAAATCTTTCAAACAAAAACAAATTATTAAAATCGGAAAAGATTTACTCGAGCTATGTACAAAAGACCAAAAACCACTTAAAAGGTCCTACCTCAGCGGCCCTTGGGCCAACAGTGCCCCGATTCAATGCCGTATAAGGGAAAAAAAGTTTTTGAAAATCGGTTGAGTTTTACTCAAGTTATCGCGGTGACAGACGGACGAACGAGCCAAGGCTGCCGCGCTATAGCGATAGCGCAGCGCTATTTATTTTCTAATAGCGATAGCGATAGCGCAACTTTTTTTGAATTCTGCGCTATCGCTGCGCTATTTTAATACATAGAAATTTCTCAATTTTCAAAATTATTTCAGTCAATATTTGACTCATCTAATGTATTTTTACGAAAATTTCACAACACTTCCCAGTGCTTTTGCTCGCTTCAGGACCACAATTTGATACTTTGTTGCGTTATCTAAATAATCCTACAAAATACACTTCTGCAGGCCTCCTTTGAAAGCTTTTTTTCCAACATTATTAAATAAAAAAAATTTCCATCGAAGGGAAATTTAAACTTCCGACCCTGACACCATAAGTTCATGTCGACCAGTCACCGATTGGCAAGGAAGTCCTAATTAAACATTGAGTAAACTTTCGTACGTAGTGCGTAAACAAAATGCTGATTGATTTAAACAAATGTCCTCACAGTAAATGTTACTGCTTTTTTAGCACCAATTTCTTGTCTTATCATGTTCATAAAGCGTACAGAACCTTGCGTGCACCTCATATACAAAAGGTCATACTAGTGACGAGTTGTTAAATGGAGTCTTCTGAAAACTGAATTTGTTCCGTATTGCACCTAGATAGCAGAATATACGCAGAATGCAAACTTTAGGTAAATTATATCAGATATTTTCAAAAATTTCGTATTTTTAGCAATATTTAGTAAGAATAGCAAATTGGTCGATAGCGATAGGGTCGTTTTTTTTGGATAGTACATAGCGACAGCGACGCTATTTTTTTCAATAGCTCGGCAGCCTTGGAACGGACGGATGGAATTTTTTTTTATTGTTGAGTCGTCATCTAAGGAGCATGATCGATGCTCCCCACCTACTCCCGGGTCGAAATTGGGGTGGTTACAAACATCGTGGTAAACGCATAAGACCCCTCTTCGAAGAACTTCGTTCCACATACGGGTGGAATAGCAGCGAAATTTGGATATTTCTAGTTTTTCTTCTTTTTTCCTGCATCATAAACACTATGTCACTATCTTTAAAAAAAATAGAATTAAGTGATTCATTTCATGGTCAAACTAAGTATTTCCGAGAATCCAATCGATTTCATGGAAGTGTAAAATTGGCACAAAGAATACTTTACGTATAAAGTATGAGAAGTTACAATATAAAAAAAACATGAAATTTTCAATATGCTTCGCAATGTTTTTTCATTTAGTTTTTAACGCCCCCGTTTTTTTAACGTTCATCGCAATACAATCAGAATACATAATCTAAAATACACTTATCTTTGAAGACATAGTCCCCACGTCTATTTTTTGATGGATCTTCTAAGATTTTGAGAATTTTTTTTCTTGGAATCTGAGTTAATTCTATCGTTTCAGGATAATGAAAAATACGATTTGAACAGCGATGTTTCGATAAAAGTTGAATTGGAATTTTATCTTTATCCATTTCATATCCAACACGTTCTAAAAATAAATAATTTTTGCAAACTGGCGTCTAGCAGCACGGATCTATGTGTATGAAGGGTAATTCATATTTACCTGCCACTTGAAAAACTTGTCCGACAAAGTTTCATAATAGGTGCTGAAGCTGGCCACTGTAAAGCACTCTTTACGGACAACGAACAAATTACATATTTCCCGGGCTCCGGAATGATTCCAACAACTTTTGTATTATCTGTAAATTATTTATCTTTTAATAATTTTAATATTGTAAAGCGCATTCATTAGCTACCACCAAAATCATCATCATCAAACTTTATATACCATTAGTAACTTTCGGTGTGAGGTCTTTATGTAACAACCCCAGAATGGTGAATTATCGTCCTCCAAGAGACAGTTTGTTCGCCAAGAGAAAGTTCACAAACTTCTAAGTCTGATTTAATTGAATCTATAAACCTATAAATTAGTCAATCAATTCTCCTTGGTCTACACCTTATTCTGTTATTATCAGTCCTTTGAACGTTCCCGAACCAGCGCAGAGGACTAGCCCTTGCCGCCTCTTTTACTGACGAAATGCTCAAATTTTCCCTAATGTTGTCGTTCGTCCATCTCACAGAATCGTCAGTCTGAAAATTAACCTGTGGATAGCTAAATTTGTTTCGCTTCTTTATTCATTTTTATTGAACACGTGCGACTTCAACTGACTGGCCACCGCGTTTCCTACTTCTCTCCTTTCCTCAAATTCACTAACCACCCGATGAAAAAATGGCTCCTAAGTACGTGAATTTTGAGACGTGCTCCAGCTCCTTCCCATTTAAACTGAATTATGCCGTGAATCAAATAAAAAGATAAAAAGGGAGATAGCTTTATCTCCCTTTTTATCTTTTTATTTGATTCACGGCATAATTCAAAACATTTCTTTCTAGAAAATTTTTTGCTGCAGAATATGCTGGTGTTACAAAACCGTGGCAATTTCAAATTATGTGACATCTTTTCATATTTAGATTTTTACTGATTCTACTGGTCTTATGCATCCTAATTAAATCGTAAATAAGCAAGAATCAGGAGACGTCTGCT
>CM055405.1:560652-577262 GCA_029228625.1 Pseudolycoriella hygida | reverse complement strand
TCAATTAAATCAGATTTAGAAGTTAGGGGACTTTCTCTGGGCGAACAAACCATCTCCTTGGCGGGCGATAGGAGGGCATGGAGGACGATAGTTCACTAATCTGGGGTTGCGGCAGAAAGACCTCACACCGGAAGGTACTAACGGTCTATAAAGTTTGATGATGATGATGATCATGGACATCATATATCATGTTGGACAAATTCCCCGTGAAACAAGACAGTTATATTAAAAAAAAAAAAAAACCGGACACTTCAATAGAAAAAGGTATCATATTAAATATAGTTAAAATGAAAACCGAAGCAAAATTATTGTCTGAAATTGCTGCAAGTATGTTCTCATGCGCATACAGTTTTAATCCAAACGCCAGAATTTTTTGTTTAATATTCATTTTCGTTATCACGAGTGTGCTGATTCGTTTATAAAATAAAAAATAAAAAACAAAAAAAAAAAAGTTTAAAATAACATATTTAAATATAATCCGTTAGTTATGAACTGTTCAAATATGGCTGGGAAATTTATTTTGTGAATGTTGCAAAACAATATTGAATTGCAAGAAAATATTTAGTTACTACAAAAGTGTGGGAAATTTTATTTAGTTTGGTAATGCGAAAGTTTAGCTATTTTGATGACGTTGGAAGAAGAAAAGAAAACATTTTTAATAGTAACTAAACGAATTTTAAAAGAGAATCTCAGTCAAAACCCAAATACGTTACAAACTTACAGGAAGAATGTTGTAGAAAGCTATAATAATAGGATTAAATATGTACAAAGTAATTTTGATAAAGCACCTCGAGAAGTGAAAGAAAAATGTTTGGAATTTATTAAGTTTATTAATGAAAAACTTTGTGCGTGTTTACAAAAACTTAATTTGACATATGAATTTGGTAAAGACCGTTTTGAATTAGTTGATATACATCGATTAAGAATTCGAGAAAGTACTAGCAATTTTGATAATTCCCATAGTAACAGTGACGATAGAGTAAACATGGCGGAACAAGCCGAAGCGAAATCTAAATTTATCAACACTTATACGAAGTTACTCCCTAAATTTGGACAAGTTGGGAATTTAAATGGTTTTATAAATGCTATCGAATTAATGAAAGAGGATATGAGAAATCTAGAAGCGACGGCGATAAAGGTTATTAAGACTCGATTGATAGGGACAGCTGATAAGATATTGACGACGGAAGCTACGGTTGACGCAGTGATTGCGCGATTGAAGCATAAAGTTAAGGGTGATTCTTCAACAGTTCTAGATGCGAAACTAACCGCTCTCAAGCAGGGAAATAAAACTTCAACAGAATATATGAAAGAAGTACAAGAAGTAATCGACGCGTTGCGGGTAGCCTTTCTCAATGAGGGAATGCCGTCTGATTTAGCTGAGTCTCAGTCTGTAAATTGTGCCGTTAAATCTTTGATTTTTAATACTACCAATAATACAGTTAAAACTGTCTTACAAACAAGGACTCAAAAATGACTAAACATATTCAATTCGTGGAAAAAAAAAATAGCGAAGAAAATAGGATTCATGGCGAGAATTAGCAGGAAACTTACACTTGGAAGCAGAATCACTATCTATAAATCAATTATTGCACCTCACTTTGAGTACTGCCCATCTCTTCTTTTTACGTGCAACCAAGGTGAATTTCAAAGATTACAAAAACAACAAAACAAGGCGATGCGAATAACGTTAAGGTGCTCAAAACTTACGAGCGTAAAGAAAATGCTAAAGAAGTTGTGTTGGTTGAGTGTTAAACAGAGGGTTTACTATTTGACATTAATTAGAATTTTCAAACTAAAAAATTTTTTAATGCCTAAAAAACATAGTGTGATGGTGAAATATGTTCGAGATCGGAAACTTAATTATTGGATGAGAAATGAAAATGACTTTCATCTGATAAGAACTAACAAAAACATCGACGCAAAATACAATGATGTATAATGGCTTAAAAACTTTTAATGAACTTCCAAAAAACATTAAAAATGAATCAAATATTAAAGAATTTAAAAGACTACTAATTAAATACATTAGGGAAAATATTGATACTGACATTTAAGAAAGTTTTTAATTTAAATAATTTTATAAAAAGTGATTTTTGTATAGCTGAAGCTAATAAAAATAATTCATTCATTCATTCATCAGCCAAATTCGAAACGGTGAATGATATTTCTGCAAAGTATTTGGCAGTTACTACCGAACAGTCGGCTGCGAAAGCACAAATTTTCTATAATAAGCGTTGGAATAAGCAGGGAAATCGCGGTCGAGGAAGGAATTACAGGGGAAATGGACGAGGATATCAAAATGGTTATGGTAATAACGGAAGTAACGGAAATAACCGTGGTTATCAGAAACGCGGCGGAAATAGAGGTCGTGGTTACGGTAGAGGGGGCTATAACCAAAACCAAAACGTTAGATATACGGAAAACTTACAGCTCCCCCAGCTGACCCTGGGTGGCGACTCCATACCATCTTCAACATAAATCCTACTTTTGATGACGAATCTTTCTTTGGAAGAATTACAATTTTTGCTAGATACACAAGCCGATATCTCAGTCGTAAGAGAAGGTGAGATAAGAACCCCTATTCAGTTTAATGGTAATGATGTAATATACATAAAAGGAATTACAGACGAAATAATAACGTCTCTAGGAACCACGTTAGTAAAAATTCGTTTGGGTGCCAGATGGGTACTACATAAAATGCATATTGTCCCAAATAATTTTGAAATTCCAGCAAGTGGAATATTGGGAAGAGATTTCCTCAAACGATTTCAATGTAATATTGATTATGGTTCTATGACACTTACAGTCAATATTCATGATGTTTCAGTGATTGTAAATATTTGTGAAGGTCCAGATAAGAATGTTTTTTCAATACCACCTCGGTGTGAGGTTATTCGATATTTTAGAGCTTCAAAAACAAATCAGATGGTCTTAAAATTTTATGTCTGAACACAGAATTAGGCTGTCGTAGGATTTCTGTACAGAAATCAGACGGCCGTAAAATTCTGTGTTTGAACATGGAATTAGGGCGTCGTTTTAAGATTTCTGTACTCGAAAAAACATAAAATTAGGCAGTTGGATTGCCGTACCGAACACAAAACAGATCGCAGTGAAAGTACAGAAATATTATGACGACGCCCTAATTCTGTGTTCAAACACAGAATTTTGCGATCGTCTGTTGTCTATACAGAAATCCTACGTCAGCCTAATTCTGTGTTCATATATAAATCTTTAAGACCATCTGATTTGTCTTTGAAAACAGAAACCCAACTACTCTGTTCAAACAAAGACTTCCACTGCGATCTGATTTCTGTTCAGTACGGCAATCCAACTGCCGAATTTTATGTTTCTTCGAGTACAGAAATCTTACGAAGACGCCCTAATTCTATGTTCAAACACAGAATTTTACGGCCGTCTGATTTCTGTACAGAAATCCTACGACAGCCTAATTCTGTGTTCAGACATAAAATTTTAAGACCATCTGATTTGTTTTTGAAGCTCTTAAATATCGAATAACCTCACACCGAGGTGTTATTGAAAAAACATTCGTATCTGGACCTTCACAAATATTTACAATCACTGAAACATCATGAATATTGACTGTAAGTGTCATAGAACCATAATCAATATTACATTGAAATCGTTTGAGGAAATCTCTTCCCAATATTCCACTTGCTGGAATTTCAAAATTATTTGGGACAATATGCATTTTATGTAGTACCCATCTGGCACCCAAACGAATTTTTACTAACGTGGTTCCTAGAGACGTTATTATTTCGTCTGTAATTCCTTTTATGTATATTACATCATTACCATTAAACTGAATAGGGGTTCTTATCTCACCTTCTCTTACGACTGAGATATCGGCTTGTGTATCTAGCAAAAATTGTAATTCCTCCAAAGAAAGATTCGTCATCAAAAGTAGGATTTATGTTGAAGATGGTATGGAGTCGCCACCCAGGGTCAGCTGGGGGAGCTGTAAGTTTTCCGTATATCTAACGTTTTGGTTTTGGTTATAGCCCCCTCTACCGTAACCACGACCTCTATTTCCGCCGCGTTTCTGATAACCACGGTTATTTCCGTTACTTCCGTTATTACCATAACCATTTTGATATCCTCGTCCGTTTCCCCTGTAATTCCTTCCTCGACCGCGATTTCCCTGCTTATTCCAACGCTTATTATAGAAAATTTGTGCTTTCGCAGCCGACTGTTCGGTAGTAACTGCCAAATACTTTGCAGAAATATCATTCACCGTTTCGAATTTGGCTGATGAATGAATGAATGAATTATTTTTATTAGCTTCAGCTATACAAAAATCACTTTTTATAAAATTATTTAAATTAAAAACTTTCTTAAATGTCAGTATCAATATTTTCCCTAATGTATTTAATTAGTAGTCTTTAAATTCTTTAATATTTGATTCATTTTTAATGTTTTTTGGAAGTTCATTAAAAGTTTTTAAGCCATTATACATCATTGTATTTTGCGTCGATGTTTTTTTAGTTCTTATCAGATGAAAGTCATTTTCATTTCTCATCCAATAATTAAGTTTCCGATCTCGAACATATTTCACCATCACACTATGTTTTTTAGGCATTAAAAAATTTTTTAGTTTGAAAATTCTAATTAATGTCAAATAGTAAACCCTCTGTTTAACACTCAACCAACACAACTTCTTTAGCATTTTCTTTACGCTCGTAAGTTTTGAGCACCTTAACGTTATTCGCATCGCCTTGTTTTGTTGTTTTTGTAATCTTTGAAATTCACCTTGGTTGCACGTAAAAAGAAGAGATGGGCAGTACTCAAAGTGAGGTGCAATAATTGATTTATAGATAGTGATTCTGCTTCCAAGTGTAAGTTTCCTGCTAATTCTCGCCATGAATCCTATTTTCTTCGCTATTTTTTTTCCACGAATTGAATATGTTTAGTCATTTTTGAGTCCTTGTTTGTAAGACAGTTTTAACTGTATTATTGGTAGTATTAAAAATCAAAGATTTAACGGCACAATTTACAGACTGAGACTCAGCTAAATCAGACGGCATTCCCTCATTGAGAAAGGCTACCCGCAACGCGTCGATTACTTCTTGTACTTCTTTCATATATTCTGTTGAAGTTTTATTTCCCTGCTTGAGAGCGGTTAGTTTCGCATCTAGAACTGTTGAAGAATCACCCTTAACTTTATGCTTCAATCGCGCAATCACTGCGTCAACCGTAGCTTCCGTCGTCAATATCTTATCAGCTGTCCCTATCAATCGAGTCTTAATAACCTTTATCGCCGTCGCTTCTAGATTTCTCATATCCTCTTTCATTAATTCGATAGCATTTATAAAACCATTTAAATTCCCAACTTGTCCAAATTTAGGGAGTAACTTCGTATAAGTGTTGATAAATTTAGATTTCGCTTCGGCTTGTTCCGCCATGTTTACTCTATCGTCACTGTTACTATGGGAATTATCAAAATTGCTAGTACTTTCTCGAATTCTTAATCGATGTATATCAACTAATTCAAAACGGTCTTTACCAAATTCATATGTCAAATTAAGTTTTTGTAAACACGCACAAAGTTTTTCATTAATAAACTTAATAAGTTCCAAACATTTTTCTTTCACTTCTCGAGGTGCTTTATCAAAATTACTTTGTACATATTTAATCCTATTATTATAGCTTTCTACAACATTCTTCCTGTAAGTTTGTAACGTATTTGGGTTTTGACTGAGATTCTCTTTTAAAATTCGTTTAGTTACTATTAAAAATGTTTTCTTTTCTTCTTCCAACGTCATCAAAATAGCTAAACTTTCGCATTACCAAACTAAATAAAATTTCCCACACTTTTGTAGTAACTAAATATTTTCTTGCAATTCAATATCGTTTTGCAACATTCACAAAATAAATTTCCCAGCCATATTTGAACAGTTCATAACTAACGGATTATATTTAAATATGTTATTTTAAACTTTTTTTTGTTTTTTGTTTTTTATTTTTTATTTTATAAGCGAATCAGCACACTCGTGATAACGAAAATGAATATTAAACAAAAAATTCTGGCGTTTGGATTAAAACTGTATGCGCATGAGAACATATTTGCAGCAATTTCAGACAATAATTTTGCTTCGGTTTCCATTTCAACTATATTTAATATGATACCTTTTTCTATTGAAGTGTCCGGTTTTTTTTTTTTTTTTTTTAATATAACTGTCTTGTTTCACGGGGAATTTTTCCAACATGATATATGATGTCCATGAATGTCCAAAAATGTAGTTTGTAGCATCACATCAAATTATACATCTAACTACACCACTGTATTACATATAAACACATCACGACATCTACCAGCGCATAGTAAACATCTCACAACATCACATTGGGATGGCGCAACAAGTTTGAACAAGTTCTAGAAAGATCCAGACAACGCAGCCATGACGGTTTTTGCTGCTATATAAGGCGTAGTAGAACTTCAGCCACTTCACTCAGCTTTCGATTGGCAAATCGCATACAACTTACTTTTAGTTTGTGCAAGATAAGTCTAATAGAAATCTATTGTTAATAGAACCTTGCTGTTTTATTTCCAAAGTCTTTCACAATATCGAAAGAGTACGCGCCTTACATTTAGACCGTACCGTTGATATCTGTTGAACGGCCAACGATTCGAACCGCCAGCCCCTTCATCGTGACACCGTTCTACAAGTTTTATTTATCCGACCAATATGCCCATGTTCCCATCAACGTTTCAATGTTTTTCACCGTAATCGCATTTCAATTATTGAATATTTAATTGTTCGTCAATAACTTTATCAAATCAATTTATTTATTTAAATCGTATCAAAACAATGCGTCGATTTAGTTATTGTGTAAAATTTTAGATAATATCATTCATGCTTGCGGCTTTCTTTTGTCGTTCTTGTTTTTTTATGCACTGTTTATTCGATTTGCATAACTTCCAGCACAGATGAATAATTAATATCACGACTATTATAACTAATAATATTTGAACTATGTCTTTATGATTTTCGAGTGATTCTATTATGGTAATCTGATTTTGATTCGCATTCGAATTTCCTTCAGTGTTTGTAGTTTGGGGCTTGGAATTATTCTTACCCATACTGTGCGAACGATTAATTGATTTCTTTATACACTTTAAAGTATCGCAGAACTAAAATTTAAGTTATTCATTTTCCATCACTCTCTTTCACTAGTGTCACACTGTCACGGTCGCCATATAATGTATTAATAATATACGTCTGTACTCTTTGACCGTCGTTGTAAGAATGAATGTTTATTCAAATATATACTTCCAGCCAAACATGCATTAACAATAATATGCATGCCGGACTCGGAAGCACATTGCTTACATAAACGCACTACAATGCCTTTAAAATTATTTTCGAATGTATGGGAGTTAGACGATAGGTTTCTTTTGCAAAGTCTCGGAGTTTTGTGAGTAGAAGCCACCAGTATTGGTGAAAATGCTGGGCAGCTCGGGGGAAGAAGCAGTAAGGGGGTAACCGGTTGTATGGCGAAATGGTAGTACGTGGAAAACAGTAATGAGGACAAAATGGTAGTACGGGAGGAACGGTTGTACGGGAAACAGTAGCACGGTGCAAACGATTTTACGGGGAAAACGGTAGTGCGGGGGAAACGGTTGTGCGGGGAAACAGTAGCACGGTGATAACGTTTGTGCGGGGAAATAGTAGTAGGGGAATATGTTAGTACGTTGAAATGGAGTACGGGGAAAACAGAAGTATGGAAAAAATTGTAGGACGGGAGAAACGGTTGTACGGGGAAATAGTAGAACGGTGATAACGTTTGTACGGGGAAATGGTAGTACGGGGGAAATGTTAGTACGGTGAAATGGTAGTACTGGGAAAACAGTAGTGAGGAGGAAATTGTAGGACGGGAGAAACGGTTGTACGGGGAAATAGTAGAACGGTGATAACGTTTGTACGGGGAAATGGTAGTACGGAGAAAATTGTAGTACGGGGAAAAGTGTTGTATGGTGGAAACGGTAGTAAGGGTGAAACGGTAGTACGGGGAAAACGGTAGTACAGACGTAATGATAGTATACAGCAAACGGTATTTCGGCAAAACGGTGTTGCGGGAAAATGGTAGTACGGGGAAAACCAGATTTGCATAAGCTTATTGTAACTACTAAAATACTACTAAATCCATTTCTTATTCATCTAAATCTAACTTTGCACACCCTTGCATACATTTTAGTATTAATGTGGCAAATCTCCGACCTAGCGGACAAGAGTGCTTAATGTCCGCGTAGCCCTAGGGGCGGGGGTATTTACTAGTATTTGATAAAATATATGAGATATTGACAAAAAACATAAAATACTGAAATGTCTGTAACGCTTCATATCACGATAACTTGAGTATTTCTAAACCGATTTTTGCAAATTTGGTTTCTATCGACGCAGATTAGAATTCCTCAGGTAAGATTCGCAAATTGACAATATGGGAGTAATTATCTGGGAGTAATTCTTTAAAGAATTTTGGTCTATGATCTTGATATCACGATAACTTGAGCAAAAATTAACGGATTTTTACAAACTATTTTTTATTCGATGAAGACATGAATTCCTCAGGTCAAGTTCGTAGATGTGTACAATAGAAGTTATTATCTGGTAGTTATTCCCAAAGGAATATTTTTCTGTTTTTTTATTGGCACGATAACTTCAGTAATTATGGACCGATTTTCAAAAACTGTTTTTATTGGACGAAGACTACGATTTTTGAGGTCAAGTGCCTTAATGATTAAAAAAGAAGTTATAGTCTGGTAGTTATTCCCAAAAGAATTTTTTACGTTTTTTTAATATCAGGATAACTTCAACAATTTTGAGGGGATTTTTGAGAAATTTGGTTTATTCGACGAAAATTAACATTCCTCAGCTTGAGTTCATCGATGGATACTATCGACGTAGTCCTCTGGTAGTAATTCTCAAAGCAAATTTTCCCTGTTTTTTTAATTTGTAGATAACTTGAGTAATTTTTAGCGGATTTTCGAGAAATTGGTTTTATTATACGAAGATTAAAATTTCACAGGTTAAATCTGAAGATGAATACATCGAATGAGTCATCTGGATGTATTTAATTCTAGGTTTTCTTTTTTCTTCATAACACGCTAACTTTGTTATTTAAAGTTAAATTTACATCACTGCTGTGAAATTCAAAACACATAGGTTCCAACATGGGGAAGTCGTTGGACTGGTATCTCGGAGGTCGGGAGTTCAATACCCTAGCGTAAACCACTTTTTTCTTAATGAAAATTTGGTTACTAAATCAAATTAGTCTGAAATAGTAAATAATAAGCTGAACCAATAATGGCACGACAACTTGGCTAATTATGGACAGATTTTCAGATGAGTACAATACAGTTTATTATATATCAAAAAAACTTTTTTCTATTTTTTCAATAGCGGAATAACTCTGTCGGTTGTGTTCATTGTATATGGGTATGTTTTCTGTATTAGTCAGAAAACCTAAGCTGAACCAATATGTCTTAGCTGTAATATACTACTGATGTGTTACACATCGAGGCTGTCGCGATTTTGTACATTATATTCGAATGAATTATGTTGAACATAATATTTTTCGATGCACGGTTAGCACGACAACTCCAGTAATTCTCAACTGATTTTAAAAATTTCGTTTTTATCGACGAATTATTACTTTTTTGAAGTTGGGTTTGTAATGGATATTATCGGAGTGAAGACATGAGAGTAATTCTAGAAATAATTTTCTATTCGTTCGTTATTTTTTACCTGTCTTTCTTCGGAAACTTAAAGGGGTTATACCTGGTTTCCACTCAAAAAAAAGGTCTCCGTTTAGTTGAGCTCTCTAATTTATGTTACATGAAATGAATGTTGTAAACGCGTCCTAATCGAATCTGATGAATGATATGTCAACGCTGATCTGCAATAATTTTAATTTTAAGGTTGTCACCCGTGTGACCCAAATTCATTTCTTGTGAAAGTCAATGCCCGGAAAAAGTTAAAGACATTTGGTGAAAGAATAAAACAAAATTATTTGATTGGAAAAATTGAAAATAATTAAGTTCATCGCTCAAAATTTGTTATAAAATTTTATTCAAAAATTTGTTGATCTAATTCAAAGTGAATCAGCAAAGTTTATTAAGTTGATTGTGCCCGAAAGTTAAATAGAAAAATTCGATTCAGGTAAATCACATTGGTACGCTAAGATGAAAATTTCTATTTTAAAATTTCGTTAAAATATCAGATAAGCCGTCAAGTGAAAAGGAAACGAGCTCCCGAGTGATTATTGTTTAAGAAACGGGAGTCAAATTCAATTTGTAAGAAAATTGTTTTCGGTTTGAGTCGAACGAAGTCCCTAACCTATCATTTCATTTGTAGACTACTTACGGCTGAGTGTTCTGATTGTACTAGGAATAATAATTCGAAAGTCCGGCAAAGGGAACAAATGTAAGAAGATTAGTTTATTTTAAGTTGAATAAGAAGTTAAAAGATTTGTAATTTCTAGGAAATTTGAAGCGTTTAATAAAGTTGTAAAAGCTGAAATTTCGGATTACTTTTATCACTACTTTGCTCTCAAAACCTTGACCTCCGTTTGCCTGGATTGTTACGTTCGTAACATTCTTCAAATTTCATTTTTTGTATATTGGTCAATTGGATTAACGAAAATGGGCGGGATCGCCAGCACAAACTCAAGTTCAAACAAATCAATCGCACATATTGGATCCGTCGCAGCAAAGCTGCACGATGTGCACGAATTTCGATACGTTGGAGATGGTACAATGCGACGGATGTAAGAACTGGCTATATTTTGGCTGTGCAGGAGTAACAGCTGATATCGCAGAGAAGGAGTTTCGCTGTAAAGAATGCACAGGAAACATGTCTACTGCAACTCATCAAGAATCCGATCGTCGCTCACGTAAAAGCAAAGGTTCGATATCGTCTACCGCTCGTTCAGAAGCCAAAAGACAGCAACAACTGGCATTAGATCGACTAGAGGAAGAGAAAAAATTACGTGAAGCACGTGAAAAGGATTATTTGGATAAGAAGTACGAAACATTGGGAAAATTCAGCCTCATAGACGATCCGGACTCAGATTCGGAAGATGATCGTGCTACTCGAGCGAGCGCTAAGCAATACACGGATCAGTGGGTCATTGAGCAAAGAGCACGAACGAAGGAAATCGAAACACCTGGAAATGGAAACGTTAGTGCGAGCAATCAAGAAACTAACGACTTGGTTGATACGTCGATACCTTTGGAAAGCAAAGAAATGGAACAATCGCCATCCAACACTCGTGATGATGACGTCGTATCTCAACTATTTTTCACTGTTCCTGTTCCCGTCGAAACAATTCCAATGGACAACGGTAACCACTTCATGCAACAAAATTCTACATTTCAAATGAGCTCTCGACCACGTGAGAAAACCAGTGCGGGAACGAAACCACCAGTAACGAGCAGTTGGGATGAAATTGTGACGTTCGAGTCGCCGATTGTTTCTACGATAAACCAGCCGACGGTTTCACCATTGCAGACGAATTATTTGAATTAACTATGGAATGACCCATTCGTCAGTCAGTCGAATTTGGCTACGAGTTATCAGTCTTATGAGCAAAACGGCGGTGCATTAAGTTACAGCTCTCAAGTTGTCGGACCCGGCGTCAGTGTTCAAGTACCAACTCGAATCAATCAACGACCGCCAATTATACAGCAAACGGGATCGATTAATTGGAATCCAAGGTTTATCTCATCTCAAGCTACACAGTTATTTGGTCAGCATTACATGAGTGGTAATCAGCCAGTTAGATCAACCGTTACAGATGGTACAAATGCTTTAGTGAATCAGATGCCACAACAGATGAGTCAATTTCATTCAGCACCGCAGACGAGTCAGAATGTAAGCTCGCATTCTATTACTGGTCACCCATTTGGAAATTTGGTCGAAAATACTGTTCCGGCGAACAATGTGACGTGCCATTCGCAAACACCCAACAATATTACAGGCCAGTCAGTTCCGTTGAATCTAAGATCATCGAACAGGCATATTTTGGGTCAACAACGACCACCGTACTCTACCGTATATGTGCCAGCGTCAAGTTATCACGGTTACGCCTGCAACACCCAGCCAACGGCGTCAATTGCATCGAATGAAACAACTCAACAAATTGTGTTTCAACGATCGAATCCACATTATACAAATGTGAACACGTCTCAACCAATGATAACGTCATCGCATCAACATTTAACAAATGAAAATTCATATGGCGGAACCACTACTACCCAATTGAATCCGTCTTCGGCAGTTGGAACAAGACTAACTCAGGAGCAAATAGCTGCACGACAGGTGGTCGGTAAAAAGCTTCCAGTGTTTTACGGAGACGTAGAGAGATTCCCAGCATGGATCGGTACATACGAATTGAGTACTGCTATGTGTGGTCTCACGGACGCACAGAATTTGAGCAGACTGAAAGAAAGCTTGAAGGGAGTAGTAATGGAGTTCGTTGAACATCTACTCTGTTATCCGGACGACGTACCAATAGTCATCGAGACGCTGAAAATGCTCTACGGAAAACCAGAATTCATCATAGAGAAAATCATGACAAGAATAACGAAGCAAGCAGCCCCCAAGCCGAAGATCTTCAATCACTCGTCAAATTTTCCATGAGCGTTCAAAATATTTGTGGAACGATTAGAGCAGCCAATTTGGAAGAACATTTGAGAAGTCCTGGCATGATGAAACAACTTGTCGACAAATTGCCTCCATCACTGCAGCTCCAATGGGCGTTTCACATACAAAACCTTCCAGGTGCTAACTTAGACACGTTGGGAAAATGGCTCCTTGAGATAGCAAAATTGGCAAGTGCCGTCTCAGGTCCACCAAAAATGAAAAGGGAGAGAAATCCTGAAAATTCGAATCAAAAACAATCGAATCATCGAAAGAGAGACGATTCGAATGAGAAAGAATTTATCAACGCTCAAATTGAAAATACTTCTTCTGCAAGGGCAAATTCGACATCGAAAGGGAAACAAAAATGCTACGTATGCAAACAAGCTTCCTGTCATCACGTCAAAGACTGCAAAAAATTCGCCAGTTTAAACATCAAGGACCGCTTAGCATTGGTGAAACAACTCGAGTTGTGCATCCGTTGCTTTGGTAAACATCGATTCAAGAGCTGCAGATCGAAGAAGACGTGTGGCACAGGAGGATGTCAGAAACCTCACAACCCATTGCTTCATGAAACCGAAGACAAGGTTGTCAAAGGAGAATCCAAAGAAAAGAAGGAAAATGACAACAATGCCGTCAATGTCAATTGTTCACATCAATCGATTAGTCGAAAGGTAGACATTTTCCGCATCGTGCCAGTTAAACTTCACCACAACGGTCGGTCTGTGTACACATTCGCATATCTGGATGATGGCTCCAACGTTACGACGATGGAAGAAGAGCTAGCCAATGAATTGGGGCTGGAATGTTCGGCGAATGAAAACCTTTGTGTGAAATGGTCATTCGGGAAAATTAGCAGAACTGTATCCAGAATTGGTATCCAGACGAGTTTCGGTACAGATATCAGGAACATATGACAATGCCGCAGTCTACAATTTGCACAACGTTAGAACGGTCACCGACTTAGCATTGCCTCACCAGACCATAAGTTCGACCTGGCTAATGTCATACAAACATTTCCAAAATATTCCAATAACCACCTACGAACATGCACGACCACGAATTTTAATTGGCTTACAATACTCCAAATTGATGGTCTCGCTGAAAACGGTGGAAGGATTATGGTCGGAACCGATTGCTTGCAAGACAAGGCTTGGATGGGTGGTTCAGGGACCAGATGGTGGCAGAAATTCGATGGAGGAACGCACGTACAGCGCTAACATTTGTGAATGCGAAAGGAACGAAGACAGTGAGCTACAAACAATGGTAAAGAAGTTTTTTGAGTGGGAAGATCATGGAGTCAAAATCAAGACCGAAATAATCGAATCCAAAGACATTCAACGTGCACGAAAAATTCTTGAGTCAACAACCAAGAAAATCAATGGTAGATATGAAAGTGGATTGTTGTGGCGTTTCGACGATTTCAAATTTCCTAATTCGTACCCGATGGCATTAAAACGTTTGGAATGCCTTGAAAGGAAAATGGAAGAAGATCCGGTCTTAGCTCAAAAAATGTGCGAATATATTCGAGATTTCGTCGAGAAGAAATACGTAAGGAAGTTGAGCATGGACGAACTACAACGATCGACAAACAGAGTGTGGTATTTACCAATTTTTCCGGTTTTCAATCCGAAGAAGCCGGACAAATTTCGAGTCGTGTGGGACGCTGCAGCAATGGTTAACAAAGTGTCATTGAACAAAATGTTGCTAGCTGGTCCAGATTTATTGAAACCGTTGCCCGATATACTGCGCCGATTCCGTGAGAGAAAGATAGGAATCGTTGGTGACATGAAGGAAATGTTTCACCAAGTACATGTCATTAGTTCCGACGTTCATGCTCAGCGATTTTTGTGGCGTGAAGGCAACTTGAATAAAAAACCAGAAGTGCTCGTCATCCTTGTGTTGACGTTCGGCGGAAAGAATTCATCGTGCTCAGCTCAATACGTGAAGAATAAAAATGCCATGGAATTTATAGACGAATTCCCCCGAGCTGTCGATGCGATAATCAACAATCACTACCAGGATGACATGCTTGACAGCTTCGACACAATCGATGAAACCGTTCGAACAACTGAAGAGGTAAAAGCGATACATCAGCGTGGTGGCTTTGAGCTTCGTAATTTCATGTCAAACTCTAACGAAGTTTTGGAAAGGCTTGGCGAAATAAATGAAAGGCGTCGAATGAACTTGGATATTTCAAGCCAGTCAACCATCGAACGAGTGCTTGGTATGTTCTGGAACATGTCAACGGACACATTCACGTTTTCGCTCAAATTTACGAAAATACCCGAGGATGTGCTTATTGGAATTCGTCGTCCCACCAAACGAGAAGTCCTCAGTGCGATCATGTCAATTTTCGACCCACTCGGACTAATCGCCCAGTATATCGTGTACGGAAAAATTTTGTTACAAAAAATTTGGCGTGACGGCACCAATTGGGATCAAAAATTATCCGATTCGTCATACGGACACTGGCGTACATGGATCGAGGTTCTGCCGGAAATAGAGAAAATTGAAATTCCACGAAGGTACTCACCAAAACTGATGTCGACGAACCGAAAAAGAATCCAACTCCACATATTCGTCGACGCTAGCGAACAGGCTTGTGCAACTGTCGTGTTTTGTCGCATTGAAGATGACGAAGGGATCGACTGCAGTCTAATAGGAGCAAAGACAAAGGTAGCCCCTACCAAACCATTGTCGATTCCGAGGCTAGAACTGCAAGCAGCCGTTTTGGGTGTTCGATTGGTCGATATCATTAGCCAGAGTCAACGGTTCGACGTAAGTAAACGCTTTTTCTGGTCAGATTCTCAAACAGTGCTGGGATGGATACAGTCAGAAGCCAGAAAATATCACCAATACGTAGCATTTCGTATTGGTGAGATCTTGGAATCTTCATCGCCAAACGAATGGTATTGGGTCGACACCAAAAACAACGTAGCAGATGATGCAACCAAATGGGAAAAAAGGCCAGACTTATCGTCGTCATCGAGATGGTACAAGGGACCATCATTTCTTTATCAACGTCGTGAAGATTGGCCGCTCGGAAAAGAAAAAGAAAAATTTTCAACTGAGGAGGACATGCGTGCGGTTCACCTTTTGGCCCATCTCGAAATTCCAAACAACGACATCATTGACGCCACGAGATTTTCGAATTAGCACCGGCTAGTTCGCTCTATGGCATTTGTGCTTCGATTCATTGACAATCTGAAGCTCCGGAAAAATGAGAGGAAAATTGGCCCATTTTCTAGGGAAGAATACGTGCGGGCCAGAATAATTTTGTTTAAACAATCACAACGAGAAGAATTTTTAGACGAAATTTTGGTAATCAGGAACAACGAATCGGTGGGTGTGGATCAAAGAAAGGAAATTCATCGAACAAGTTTACTACGAAAATGTTCACCGTACTTGGATGAAGATGGTTTGCTTCGAGTAAAAGGAAGAATCGATGCAGCGAAAGCCATTACAGTCAACACAAAGCGACCAATAATTCTTTCTCGTCAAAATTACATCGTGAAGCTGCTGATTCTATCATACCATCGAAAATTTCATCATCTGAACCATCAAAATACGCTTAATCAAATCAGGCAAGCATTCGAAATTCCAGCGTTGAGAGTGGGACTTAAAGGAGTCATCGAGAATTTGTGTCAACGATGCAAAAATGACAAAGCCAAACCAGTGATACCCGAAATGGCAGAGCTACCACCAGTGAGATTGGCTACCTTTGAAAGGCCATTTACCTATGTTGGAGTGGATTATTTTGGGCCGATCAAAGTAAAGGTTCGTAAAAGTCCCGAGAAGCGTTGGGGTGTGATATTCAAATGCTTGACCACTAGAGCTGTGTACATAGATATCGCTCACTCGTTAGATACGTCATCGTGTATCTTCTGCATTCGGAATTTCTCAAATCGAAATGGCCCACCGTCAAAGTATCACAGCGACAATGGA
>CM055405.1:549349-560152 GCA_029228625.1 Pseudolycoriella hygida | reverse complement strand
ACTAGATCCCACCTTTTGGGTGGGTCAGGTCACTTGACTGATTTTCTGGATTTCAAAAATTACATTTCATCGTGTTTTCTTTCTCAATATTTTTTCCCTCAATAACTCATTCATATTTGCACTAGGTAAATCGACTCATTGAACAATGTGGTTAATTTTTGAGAAATTACGTAGTAATTTCTTCAATACTCCCAATCGCAGCTCAACATTTTTGTTTCAAATATAAGAGATCAGGTAATGGTATGACAGAAGCACAAAAATTTGGAAATATTTATTTAAGAGTCAATCTGCGAATTCTTCGAACAGTTTGTATGAAACTCATATACAATACCTCACCGACTATTGTGATTATTGGCCCATTGATTCCTTGGACCAATTCGAGAAATTCGTAGAACAACATTTTTCTGTTAGCGACCATGTATGAGCTGTATAGCTATAACAAAAATGGTCTACCAAGAAGAGGCTAAAAACAATTGTGTGTAATACTTTCGCAAAGATGAATCGCTTTGATCTGAATTAGACCTCATTAATACAAAAAGTTTGGATGCCTGTTTGCTTGGAAGGTGAAAGTGTCTGAACGTGGAATAGTTTAAAGTCGAAATAATGAAATTTTTCAAAAGCGATTTATAAAAAACTCCAGTGCCGGTCCCAAGACTAAGAAGTATGTTTGTTTGGGCAATGGTCCCTAGTATCTAAAATGATGCAAAGTGATCTGGACTAGGGCTGGAGTAGGTCATAATAGGCGAAATGAGCCCCCACACCGAGTCTTTGAGTACGTATATGTCTTGCTACTCTGCCGTAGAATCCCCTAGAACCATGTTATCATAAAAATACTACTATTTTCCGGAATTTTCACTCCTGACTATAAAATTGAATAGAAAATATATTTGAAATCGAAATTTCGGAAAATAGTGACATTTTTGTGATGACAGCGTTCTAGGTGAGTAATTTCTTCATTACACCCAATCACAGTTCAACATTTTTGTTTCTAATTTAAGAGATCAGGTAATTGGCTGTCAAAAGCACAAAAATTTGGAAAGATATATTTAAGTTCTCAAGGTTAATTCAGTAGAAGCGATAGGGGTGATTGAAGAATACAGCTAATTTTTAAGAAATTAACGAGTAATTTCTTCAATACACCCAATCCCAGTTCAACATTTTTGTTTTTAATTTAAGAGATCAGGCAATTGGCTGTCAGAAGCACAAAAATTTTGGAAGATATATTTAAGTTCTCAAGGTTAATTCAGTAGAAGCGCAAGGGATGATTGAAGAATACAGTTAATTTTTGAGAAATTAACGAGTAACATCTTTAATACACGCAATCGCAGTTCAACATTTTTGTTTCTAATTTATACGTCGCAACGGAAAGCGGACTTTCTCTCACAGTGTAAAGTTTTTCTATCGCTCGTATAAAAAAATAAATTACAATATATATACACGGGAGGGAATATGATATATCACATCCAGATGAGTAAAAGTACCTCGGGCTGAAGCCTTCTGACAATTTCCTTCATCTGGTTACGAGATCTCATATTCAATGTTTCTTCAGGACTATAAAATAATAATGTGACTCGTGTGAATTACGGCCCTCGCTTCGTTCTGGCGAACTCGTACGGTAAGAAAGAAATTTTTGTTCTAATACTTTATCATCTATCAAATTTTCCATTTGCATCCATTTAAGGCATTCATTTGGTTTCCACTCACAAAAGCTCTACGTTTTACCTCCGTGTGAGAGTCGAGAGAGCGCGATCTGTCAAAAAGAACGGAACGAAAATTTAAAAAATTCAATTTTGCCTCCGTTTACGCTTTCTCTTTGGGACCGTCCATAAAAGACGTCCACTTTTTACCGCATTTTTCTGGGTCGGTCCATCCCCTGTCCAAATGCGTCCGTTTTTTCAATTTTGCCGTCCCCCCTGAATTAGGACGTCCAAAAAAAGAAGTAAAAAATGCACTGAACACTGAAACTACCACTGAATGTTCATGGCCTTTTCAATGGAATATATGTGGACATTGTTGGACATTGTTTTCGAGTAAAAAAAAAATAAAAATGTCTGAATCTTTTATCTGATAAATTGGTTCAGAAAACAATGAACAAATTATTTAACAGAGACTTAAAAGGACCTCCAAATTCTGTTAATGTGGGTCCATCCCCTGTCGTTATCTGTCCGTATTTTGAAAAAGTCGGTCCGTCCATAAAATTGGAAGTCTTTTATGGACGGTCCCTTTCTTTATAAAAGTTCATTTTGTTCATTTCATGTAACATAAATTAGAGAGCTCAACTAAACGGAGACCTTTTTTTTGAGTGGAAACCAGGTATAACCCCTTTAAGTTTCCGAAGAAAGACAGGTAAAAAATAACGAACGAATAGAAAATTATTTCTAGATTTACTCTCATGTCTTCACTCCGATAATATCCATTACAAACACAACTTCAAAAAAGTAATAATTCGTCGATAAAAACGAAATTTTTAAAATCAGTTGAGAATTACTGGAATTGTCGTGCTAACCGTGCATCGAAAAATATTATGTTCAACATAATTCATTCGAATATAATGTACAAAATCACGACAGCCTCGATGTGTAACACATCAGTAGTATATTACAGCTAAGACATATTGGTTCAGCTTAGGTTTTCTGACTAATACAGAAAACATACCCAAATAATATCATATCATAGAACCTTACCTCAACACTATTCCGATATACAGAAAACGATTTCCACATATTAAAAAACTGGGGTGTGATTGGTCTGTTTTTCGGTGAAATAAAAATAAAATAAGATTTTGGACGAAATTCTGAGGAAATCATGTCTTCATCGAATAAAAAATTTTTGGGCTAAATTGTCTTAGCAGCTTCTCATTAATGTCCAAGAACTTCCATCAGTAGATGGTAATTTTTTCAGTGAATTTGTCAGCAACTCGTTCAACGTTGCATATTCACGGCTGTCTCATGAAGGGATCATTGGAATTGACTGATGATGATCAGACCACGCTGATCTAGGACCGAAAATGTTTCCCGAGGTCGAGGTGTTTTACATTTCAATTGAACACGTAATTAGTATATTATTTGTAGGCATTTCAGCTTGTGGATAACTTTTACATCGGATCTTCCCACCAGAACAATGAATGACAATTTCAATAAATTGATCCATATGTGGGTAAGGGAAGATCAGATCTACTCAGATTTGACTCAGGAAATTGTATGGAATTACAAAATAAGATTTTGGATGAAATTGTGATATCAGTTCTGAAGGACTCACTACGAATTTTGCATCACTATCAATATGTGAAAAACTAATTTGGTGATTGGACAACAAAAAAAACCGATCGAAATATTTTCAATTAATTTTTGAATGATTAGTAGTCTGTGTTATTAAAACCCTTTGAAAACTAATCTCATTTACATCTCACTCTTGTAGTAATGTTCCACTGGATGTACATCTCGGCGCAGAACGTTTTCAAAGGGTTAAAGCAACTCCGATGGGAAGAGAACTTCTTTTCAGTAAAGATACCTTACTACACTATTTAAAATTAATTGGATTTAGTCACTAAATTTTCTCACTAAGAAAAAAAAATTGATTCACACTAGGATTGACCCCCGACCCCCAAGCCTCCAGCCAAGCTACTTACCGATGTGGCAACCTATGTATTCTGCTTTTCGAAGCAGTGGTGTGAATAAAAAGAAAGATGTCAGTGAAATACGAACGGAGTATACATTCTTTTTCATTGTTTTTTAAGAAACACATTTTATGACTGGAGTGTAGTAGGGTTTATTATTGTTTTGCGACAATTCGCCAATAAAACGACATTCGAGATACGCTTTGAACGTACATTATGGTCAGATAATTATTTGTGCTCTCCGCTTCAAAACATGCAAGTATTTTGGTTGAAGATTTGTTGATTTTTCTTCAGCAGAGGAGTCTTAAAAAATTTCGAAACAATGAACACAACCGACAGAGTTATTCCGCTATTGAAAAAACAGAAAAAAGTTTTTTTGATAGATAATAAACTCTATTGTACTCATCTGAAAATCTGTCCATAATTAGCCAAGTTGTCGTGCCATTATTGGTTCAGCTTATTATTTACTATTTCAGACTACAGTTTTTAACATTCAATAAGGGACAGTGTTATTAAATTCAAGTTAGCTAGAAATGTCATGTTAGCTTGTCTTACCATCCAAACAATAGCTGTGTACTTTGAACATACAAAGTCAGTTGCGGGAAATGTTAACCAGCATTATAAAATTGAAATTGAAATGTTTTGGATAGCAAACGTTCAAATATTTTTTGTTTCAAATGTAGCACTTGCCTTATTTTACCAAACACGACAGTTGCTTTTCAAATCAAAAGATGTAAACAAATTTGAATTTTATAACGAATTTTAACGCTGCATTCCATACTTTATGCACTAATGCTGAATAAAATTGACTAATCAAATTTTAACATTTCCCGCAATTCCCAGTTGGGATTTGTATGCATTTGAAAGCTCTTAATTTGTTTTAACTCTTGAAATTTCGAATCGTCAGTGCAGCAGGTGAAACAGTGTTTTTCTACGAGTAAAAATATTTCGAAAGTTATAAAATTTTGACCAGTTCTTGTGTTTGATTGTTTAGTTGTGAACCTTTTTTTAATAGAATAATCGGTGTAATCCAGCAAAATTTGGCAAATTTCGGTCCAGTAAAAAGTGATTCTGTATTTTGTATTTCAACCTTCTTCCACCGCTTCCTTATATAGTATTGGCAAGAAATTTGTTTTTATTACAATTGCTAAACTATCATAAGCAAAGTGTTAAAGTTTCGTAAAGTTTGAGTAAAGAACTTATTTATAAAATCTCATTTAAATTGTGGTCATCACACAAATCTTCCGATTTGTTTACATATGTCGTATTGGTCCATTGTTTTATTTTACACAAACACATTTGCGCAGAATATGTGGAACATAAATGGACATTGCTTTTATGTCATATGTAAATAAGAAAAAACAAATCGGCAGATCACAAATTAAATTAGATTTTATTATTCATTTTATTGCTCCAACTTCACATAATTTTAACACTTTGTTTTTAATAGCTTAGAAATTCTAATAAAAACAAATTACTTGAAAGAACTCTATAAGGAAGCGAAATAATGCTAGTGGAAATACAAAACACAAAAGCACTTTTTACTAGGCCGTAATTTGCGAATTTTTGCTGGGTTACACCGAATTTCTATTAAAAAAAGATTCACAATTGAACAATCAAACACAGATAAAGAACTGGTCAAAATTTTATTACTTTTGAAATTCTTTTACAGGTCAAAAAACACTGTTTCTTCACCTTCTGCACTAACTATTCGAAATTTCAAGAATTAACAAATTAAGAACTGTCAAATGCATGCCAATCTCAACCGTGTATGCGTAAAGCAGCAACACCAACGTGGATTGTATTTATTGTGTTTTCAGCCACACTAGGCCCCATCTCTTAGATGAGTCAGGTCCCTTGACTGATAATGAAATTTCATTAATTGTTTTAACGTAACATCCGCGGACATTCGAAGATTTAAAATATAGATTTTCACTTAAGCTGAACGTTACGAATGTGAAGCTGAAATGTTTCGAATGTTAATATTTCAAGTTTTGTATTCAACGGCTCTTTGGTTATTTGACTTGTAAATTTGAATTAAAAAGACGCGCCATAAAGTTCACAGCCGGTGTGGAAATAGTGGAAGATAAGAAAACTAGATCATCGAGTTTTGATTAAATCGATGAAAACTGTCCGTTTTTGAATGTTAAGAAGTGTAATTTGATTTAGTAACCAAATTTTCATTAAGAAAAAAGTGGTTTACGCTAGGGTATTGAACTCCCGACCTCCGAGATACCAGTCCAACGACTTCCCCATGTGGCAACCTATGTGTTTTGAATTTCACAGCAGTGATGTAAATTTAACTTTAAATAACAAAGTTAGCGTGTTATGAAGAAAAAAGGAAACCTAGAATTAAATACATCCAGATGACTCATTGGATGTATTCATCTTCAGATTTAACCTGTGAAATTTTAATCTTCGTATAAAAAAACCAATTTCTCGAAAATCCGCTAAAAATTACTCAAGTTATCTACAAATTAAAAAAACAGGGAAAATTTGTTTTGAGAATTACTACCAGAGGACTACGTTGATAGTATCCATCGATGAACTCAAGCTGAGGAATGTTAATTTTCGTCGAATAAACCAAATTTCTCAAAAATCCCCTCAAATTTGTTGAAGTTATCCTGATATTAAAAAAACGTAAAAAATTCTTTTGGGAATAACTACCAGACTATAACTTCTTTTTTAATCATTAAGGCACTTGACCTCAAAAATCATAGTCTTCGTCCAATAAAAAACAGTTTTTGAAAATCGGTCCATAATTACTGAAGTTATCGTGCCAATAAAAAAACAGAAAAATATTCCTTTGGGAATAACTACCAGATAATAACTTCTATTGTACCCATCTACGAACTTGACCTGAGGAATTCATGTCTTCATCGAATTAAAAATTAGTTTGTAAAAATCCGTTAATATTTGCTCAAGTTATCGTGATATCAAGATCATAGACCAAAATTCTTTTAAGAATTACTCCCAGATAATTACTCCCATATTGCCAATTTGCGAACTTGACCTGAGGAATTCTAATCTGCGTCGATAGAAACCAAATTTGCAAAAATCGGTTTAGAAATACTCAAGTTATCGGGATATGAAGCGTTACAGACATTTCAATATTTTATGTTTTTGGTCAATATATCATACATTTTATCAAATATAGTCATATTGAACTACGGACGTATTTTATTTCGTAAGACCCTAGACTTTCAGTCAAGGGAATTATGCTGTCGTAGGCTGTCGTAGGATTTTTGTACAGAAATCAGGCGGCCGTAAAATTCTGTGTTTGAACATTGAATTGAGGCGTCGTCGTAAGATTTCTGTACTCGAAGAAACATAAAATTAGGCAGTTGTATTGTCCTACCGAACAGGAAACCGATCGCAGTGGAAGTCTTTGTTTGAACAGAGTAGAGGGATTTCTGTATTCAAAGACAAATCAGATGGTCTATAGGTTTTATGTGTGAACACAGAATTAGGCTGTCGTAGGATTTCTGTACAGAAATCAGACGGCCGTAAAATTTTGCATTTGAACATAGAATTAGGGCGTCTTCGTAAGATTTCTGTACTCGAACAAACATAAAATTAGGCATTTGGATTGCCGTACCGAACAGAAAACAGATCGCAGTGGAAGTCTTTGTTTGAACAGAGTAGTGATATTTCTGTATTCAAAGACAAATCAGATGGTCTTAAAGGTTTATGTGTGAACACAGAATTAGGCTGTCGTAGGATTTCTGTACAGAAAACAGACGGTCGCAAAATTCTGTGTTTGATCACAGAATTAGGGCGTCGTCGTAAGATTTCTGTACTCGAACAAACATAAATATAGGCAGTTGGATTGCCTAACTGAACAGAAATCAGATCGCAGTGGACTTTGTAACGATTATACAGAAAATTCTAAAAGAACACTCCAAATTTCCACTTGTTACAACAATTTTAATTAACAAAAGTCTATTCACTGATATAAAAAACTTAAATTAATTGCGCAACCCCTTAATACTAAGATTAAATCTAACCTGTTTTTTACGTTGGGTGATGAGACTTCATTCATACAATAAAACCAGGATTAAACTCCGAATATAATTCGTTATGGCCAATTCCAACACAATGAAAGTTCCACGTTGACAAACTCGTTTCAAGTGGAATTGAATTCCGATACAGGAATAATCTTACTTTTGCGTTGAATCCAAACCAATTTTGTGATACAACCTAAAAGCTTGGTACATATGCCCTTGTTAGCATGAAACTATTTTCCCTTCGTTAAACCTTACCTCTGTCCTTCGAGCTTTTCAGGTCTAAACGAACAACACGTAAAATTTCACAACTTGAATTAAGATACAATTAACGTATCCAAGCGTTGAAGTATCCAAGCGTCTTTACTCGTTAAAATGCACGATCGAAAAGACTAATCGACTCTCAATACCGGTCATCAAATGTTTGACATTCGAACCGAGACATATTCGTACCGATTGAATTTTATCTATAAGCAGCTCCACCTGTTTTTACGTAGTTACATCACCGTGTCTCCAAATGTTTCACCGTGGTTAATTCAAAATATCTAAGGTCTTATTCTAATGTTAAATTTCACAGCAAAATTCTTATGTAAGCGTGGTGGAGTTACATTGGACCCTTACGTCATTTAGGAAAAAAACCCAAATAACTTTGGAGTTTCTTTCCGTCAGAACAAAGGAAGGTCCCCTGTTTGAAATCTAAAGTGAACGTCAAAAAGTTTGTTTGGAGTTAAAACTGCTGAAGAGCAGTGTGTCGCAAAAAAAAATTTGAGTAGTACACATTGAAAATTAGAATCTCTTGACATTGATATGCGGAAAGTATGCCAAAACTATCCATTAGTCCGAAGCCATTTAACAGTGGATCTCGATTTCCCACGGACATTGCTTTGTGTTACCCCTAACCGGAGAGTACTGACGTCTAATCGAGAAAGAAGCGAAAGGTAAACTCAAGGCTCCTGTCAATGGTTTCCGGGAGGCACACCGTCCATCCTTACTTAAAAACATCCTTGACGTGCCAAGTCCCCACGTCACCCCCTTCTTCGTCAGTCAGCTTATAAATTAAATCGGAAATCTTTTCCGTGACTATACAAGGGATATACTTAGGTGCTAGCTTGGCTGCAAAATGCTTGGCGGCGTCAGATTTAACGTATGTTTTTTTAAAAACTCTATCGCCCACATTAAAGGTTATATTCTTTCGTCGTTTGTCGTAATATTTTTTATTTTTATTAAAGGCTTCACGGATTCTTCGAGTTACATCTTCGTAAATGTCAGTAAATCGTGTGAGGAATTTTGAACGATTATACGTCGCGGCTACAGGACCCGTTGCCGTAGCGACGTGTAACTTGTGATCAGAGGGATGGAAGCAATACTCGCGACCAAAATTAAGAAAGAAAGGCGTAAAGCCGGTGCTTTCATGAACTGAAGTTCGTAAGGCGACTGCTATTTCCCCTAAATATTTGTCCCATTCCTTGTGGTTTTCATCCACATAAGCTCGTAACATATTTCCTATGGATTTGTTAACCCTCTCGGTGGGGTTGTTCTGGGGATGGTACAGGGCATTAAACCAAAGTTTCTGTACGCCGAATTTAAGGAGGAAGTTTTTGAACTCGTGAGAAGTGAATTGTTTGCCGTTATCAGCAATAACGATTTCAGGGACATTAAAAATCTGGAAAATTTGTTTTTCCATAATTTCTAAGATTTTTTTTGCTGTGGCATTCCTCAATGGTACTATCACCGGGTATTTAGTAAACCAATCACAAACAACTAAGATTGCAGTATTCTGCAGATTGGAACGGGGGTAGGGTCCCATTAAATCGACCGATATCATTTGCCAAGGCCTTTCAGCAATTTTAATACTACCCATACTCCCGTGTTTAAGGGAATTTCTCGACTTGACTTGTTTACAGACATCACATGACGAAATAAATTTAGCGACATCTCGAGAAATGCCGGGCCAGTAATACCTTTGCATAACCTTATGTTTTGTCTTGTTTACCCCCATATGCCCCCCTGTCGGCTCATCATGACATTCTTTGAGCACATTTTCCCTAGCCGACTTAGGAACGACCAGCCTCCAGGAATCAAGTGTTGCGGCCATTTTTGCGTTCACCAGTTTTACCCACAAAAGATCATCTTGGACCTTCCAGTCCCGAAACCTGTAGGGGGAGTTGAATACCTTATCTTTCATATTAGTATACCATTCATCGGAAGGTTGTGTCTGGTACTACATTAAGTTTCCCCTTACGATGATGTACCGTGAAATTAAATTGTTGAAGTTGAAGAACCCATCTGGCAAGGCGTCCTGCTGGATTGGGTTGGTGCAATAACCAAATTAGGCTGTGATGGTCTGTGATCACGTCAAAAGAGGTACCCTCGATAAAAGGTCTGAATTTTTGAATACCAAAGACGACTGCGAGGCATTCTTGCTCTGGGGTGCTATAATTTCCCTCAGGACTTCTGAACTTACGCCCATCAAAGGCAATGGGATGTTCGTGTTCACCTTCTCCCTGAGTCAAAACTATTCCAATTCCGTACTGAGAAGCGTCACAGTGTATAGTAAATTTCTTAGAAAAATCAGGAGTCGCTAAAACTGGTGCTGAAACCAATGAGCTCTTAATTTGTAAAAAAGATGCGTCTGCCTCTTCGTTCCATCGAGGTTTACCCCCTTTTTTAATACCTTTAAGGAGTTCATGCAATGGAGCGGTAATAGTTGCGTAATTGCAAACGAATCTACGATACCAGGAGGCTAAACCAAGAAACCTTTTCATCTCTGTGTAAGTTTTTGGTTTTGGATAATTAACTATCGTTTTCAACTTATCCGGGTCTGTGCGCAGCCCATCATTGTCTACTATATAACCTAAATACTTGAGTTCTGAGCGGCAAAATTTGCACTTGTCAAAATTAATTGTAAGTCCAGCTGACTTGAGCTTGTCAAAAACTGTCTCAAGGAGAAGCAAATGTTCATCAAAGTCTTCTGAGACCAGAATGAGATCGTCTAGATAAACAAATATACGATTGCTTTCTAGCTCTGTGTGCCCAAAAATTGAGTCCATTAAGCGTTGTGCCGCCTGAGCACTGTTGTGTTCTGTGTTTGAACATAGAGTTAGGGCGTCGTCGTAAGATTTCCGTACTCGAAGAAACATAAAATTCGGCAGTTGGATTGCCGTACTGAACAGAGTAGTGGGA
>CM055405.1:471606-482649 GCA_029228625.1 Pseudolycoriella hygida | reverse complement strand
CACATTGTGAACAAATCGACATACGTAGGCCTGTGTACGAACTAATCGATTCCATTGTGAGAATCTTTCCAGATCGATGAGTCTTTGTGGTTCAACTTCCCGTATAGACATCGAAAAACACGCTTTCAGCTCCTCCTCGGTGCTGAAATCTTTATTTTCAACTAGCCAATTCGCTTCGGCGTCGTATAAGAACCTCGGGGCTTTAAACCATCGCGACTCAGAATTTAATTTGGGCGTTATTCTCGATTTTGTGGCTTCATCTGCCACGTTATGCTTCGTGGGTACCCATTTCCATTGGTTTGGGTCGGTAGTTTCTAGGATTTCACCTATGCGAAACGAAACGAATTGATTATATCTGCGAAGTTCTGAATTGATCCATGCCATGACCGTTTGAGAGTCGGTCCAAAAAATTTGCTTTTCCAACCACATTCTCAGAGTAGATTTTATATTCTCTGCAAACCGTGTTCCTATCACTGCTGCCTGAAGTTCCAATCGAGGAACGGACATTGGCTTAATTGGGGCTACTTTAGTCTTCGCACCCACGATACAGCAATCTACACCAGAATCGTCTTCGATTCGCAAATATGTGACAGCAGCACAAGCTTCAATGCTAGCGTCAACAAACGTGTGCAATTGAATCGACTTTGGATTGTTCGGTGATAGTTTAGTAGAATACCACCGTGGAATGTTCAACTTTTCTACATTTGGTAAAGTTCTTACCCACTGCAGCCATTTCTGAAACAAGGCGGTGGTAAGTTTATCATCCCATTTTGCTCCTCCAAATTTCTTGCAGCAGTATTTTCCCATAAACTAGAAAATTTGCTAACAAACCGAGAGGATCAAACACGGACATCAATACTCGCAAGACTTCTCTCTTCGTGGGGCAGTGTTCTCCAGACAAAATTTTTTCATTGACAGCAGTGAATTTCAATGAGTATGTGAAAGTGTCATTGACTGTATCCCAGAACATGCCCAAGACTCGTTCAGTGACAAGGTCGTTGCCCATGTTTAAATCTTTATTTTGTGGAAAGGTTTTCTCGCCAATTTGTTGCAGTAACTTCGTTGAATTTGAAGCAAAGTTTCTTATCTTGAAGCCACCAGCTTGATGAATAACTTTTACATCTTTGACGAGTATTTCCGCTTCTTCCACAGTGTCAGTGCAATCGATCATGTCGTCGACGTAATGGTTTTCTATAATTGCTTCGACTGCTCGTGGAAACTCATCATGAAACTCCCTGGCATTTTTGTTTTTCACGTACTGAGCCGCGCTGGGAGAACATTTCGAGCCGAATGTCATAACTTGCATTACGTAAATTTCCGGTTTCTTTGAAGAATCTTCCCTCCACAGGAAGCGTTGAGCGTGCTGATCTTCGCTCTTTATTTCTATTTGGTGATACATCTCGGCGATATCACCGGTAATTGCTACTTTACGTTCCCGAAAGCGCCGGAGTAACTCCGGTAGTGAGACTAGCTCGTCTGGTCCAACGAGTAGGTTTGAATTTAACGATACGCCATGCACTTTAGCTGCTCCGTCCCAGACAAAACGAATTTTTTCTGGTTTCTTTGGATTACGAACTGGGAAGGTAGGAAGGTACCAGACTCGATTTTCACAGCTCTTTAACTCCTCCAATGAGAGTTTTCTAATGTATCCCTTTTCGACGAATTTCGACTGATTTGCATGTTCAAATTCGTTCGAAGGAGGGGATCTCTAAGCAAACAAGTCGCTTAAGAGCCATTTGGTAACTTTCTGGCAATTGTATGTCGTCATGCTTCCATAACAATCCGGTTACATAACGATTACCCTTCTTAAAGGTTGTATAATCTAAAATTTTCCGTGCCCGTCGTAGCTCTTTAGATTCCAGGTTATTCTGTGGAACTTTGATGCCGAGATGTTCAATCTCAAAGTAACTTTTGACCAACCGGTGAAGCTCATTTTCGTTGGACTGACACACGCATACATTTAAGCTGAAGTTTTTTCTGTTTGACGACTCATCTGTTTCATATGTGGGGCCTTGTACAACCCATCCTAATCGTGTTTTGCAGACAATTGGCTCATTTTCCTTTCCTTCAATCGTTTCCAACGACGCAATCAATCTTGAGAATTGTAGCCCAATTAGAATTCTTGGTTTGGCTGATTCGTATGTCGCAATTGGAACATTTTTGAAGTGTTCATATTGATCAAGCCAGCTTGAAGTAATCGACTGAGTAGGAAGATGTAAATGCTTCACCGTTCGAACGTTTGTCATTTGGAAACGAGGAGCGTTGTCATAGAATGCAGACACTTTTAGGGAAACTATTTTGGAGTCTTCAGTTGTGTGAGTTTGTCCAAAAGCCCAGTCTACGCACAGTTCTTTTGACGTACCAGTTAATTGCAATTCTTCAGCTAAACTTTCCTCCATTGTTGTCATATTGGATCCATCATCAAGGTAAGCATAATCTCGAATAGATTTATTTTTGTTATGCAGCATTACAGGGACAATTCGAAACTTATCCGTTCGTTGACTTAATTGAGAGCTTTGGGAATTGCATGTTTTCTTCTCTGATCGCGAAAGCTTCGTTGCAGTTGTTTCAGAAGTTGACTCATAATTGTGTAACGAGGCATGATGACTTGCTTTGCACCTTTCTACTGCACATGTTTCATTGCAGCGATAAAATTTATGGTAGCCCAAGCACTTTCCGCATATATTGCCTTTTTTCACGATTGCCCACCGTTCAGATAGAGCTAACTCCTTAAACTTTGTGCAGTTAGCCAGATTGGTACACATGTTGCTATTACAGGCCGGGCAACTCTTCTTATTGTCATTCTTCGGATGCTTGCTGTTCTTTATTTTTTCATCGGTCCTTGTTTTCTCCACTTGAGTGTTAAGAAATGGATTTAATTTCGAACCGTCCGATTTATTTTTATTGTGTTCCTTTTGAGGTTCCTGTCGTTTACTGGTCTTACCCACAATCCGAACGACTTGACTAGCAGCGTCTGCTATTCCGTATAACCAATTTCCTAAGTCGCCAACATTAACATTACCAAGCCTCTGTTTATGGAACGCCCAGTTTAAACGGTGTTGGGTAGGAAGTTTGTCAGTTATCGAATTAATTAATGTCGGGTTTCTCAGATGTTCATGAGAACCGAGCTCTTGAATTGTTGCACTTAAATTCTGCACAGCTACTATATAGCAAATTTAATGAACGAGTGTATGTCGTCGTCTCTCGGCGGCGTCATCTTTTGAATTTCATTCGTCATTGTCTCTATAATTAGCTCAGGCCTTCCGAACAGCAATCTTAAAGTTTCAATTACGCCTGGGACAGAGTCTTGATGTAATAGGCGACTTTTTACTGCTGTTTTAGCGTCACCTTTTAAACATTTCTGTAGTCGACCCAGGTTCTCGCTGTTGGTAAATCCACATGTTATGTTTGAATTATCATAGGCACTAATAAATGATAGCCATTCAGTTGGATCTCCACTAAAATGTGGCAAATCTCTTGGCATGACATGACGAGAGGCTATTTGCTCCGCTGTTAGCCTTCCTGGAATTATACTTTGAGTCGTAACATTTCCATTGTGGCCTGGATTCATTCCGCCGTTGATAGCATTATTCGAACTGCTCATGTTTAGCGGTTGGTTTATTGAACCGATGTAGGATTGACTCGTTCCAATGGATGTTCCGAAACCGAATAACTGAGTTTGGCTGCGTGGCGGAGAATTTGTAAATGTTTGGTTTGCACGAGATAGTTGGCTAGAGCTAGCCGATTGCCATTGAATATTTCTTAATAATTGAGTTTGGTCAAAACTTAAAGTTTGCGGTTGACCAAGAGGAAGCGAGTGTGATTGTGTAACCCCCAACGTTTGCGTCTGAGTAGCGCTAGATAGTTGCGGTTGACTTGACGTAAACGTTGCGCATTGGGCGGATCCAAACGTGTAAATTTGACTAGAAGCAAGGGTTTGGTGTTGGCCTGAAGCAAAGGCTTGTGGTTGACCCATGACAAACGTTTGCGATTGGTTAGAATCATAAAAGTATCCTTGACCGGAACCGAGTATTTTAGGTTGATGAAAGTTATTCAACTTCGGCTGGTTGAAGCCGGACCCTTGCAATTGACTTGTCGTGAGCGTTTGCGCCTGACTGAAATGGTTCGCTTGACTTGAAGTAAACGATTGTGGTTGACAGGAGTCCAATGAGTGTTTTTGGCCAGAATCAAGCAGCTGAGTTTGAGGAGACGCCTCTGATGGTTGCAAACAGTAGAAACCGAATGTTTGGGGCTGACGATGTGTAATTAATGTCGATGGAAGCGTCATTGAACTAGTGGTTAAAGATGCCAATCGCAACCACTCGGGAGACAGTTGATGAATGACTGATTGAGCTGGTACGGTTGGCTTTTGAGCGTTTGACAATAAAGGTAATTCAGCGGTTTCCGCAGTTTTGGGATTAGTCAACCACAGAGGCAACTCGGTTTTGTGACTGCCTGAAGTCGAGCTCGTTGATGTAATTGGATAAGACTGACCAGTCAGAGATGCCCCGTTGGCAGCACCGGTTGACGTCCTTGTAATAACTTCAGCGTCGGTCTGTTGATTGACCACGGTACTGTTCAGTTGTGGTTCTCCCAACTGATTCGAAACTTCGTTGTTAACCTGCTGGTTTTTGGGAATATCCTTTACCCATTGACGAATGGATACGAGCATTTTAGGATCTAACTCCTCCTCGTCATAACTTACGTTTGACATTATGTCATCTTCCAGAATTGAGAATTTTTGCTTGAGATATTCTTGATCTCTTTCATATTGTCTCTTACGAGCCTCCTCATCACGGAGCTCAAGCAGTCTACGCTCTTCCTCTAATCTTTGCAAGGCCAGAGCAGTCCTTCGGCTAACAGTCGATGACCTTGAGCTCGACTTGCTAGATTTGGTTTCAGGATCAGGTGATCTTTCGAGAACTTTGTCTGACTGTGGAGGTAATCTCGCAGGATCTGATTCTGTTCCAAGCAACCACAATACTTCTTGTTGAGGTGAGGTCTCCTTGCAGGCATTACAAAACCAATTATCTTGATGGACGACGTCGTGGCTTACGTTTGCGCAAGCAAAATGGAACCATAGTAAACATTTGTCGCAACAAACCTTTTCGATACCATCCTCGACTGAACAAATTTGGCATATATATACCGAAGTGTTAACTTGGCTTTGTTATTGTGGTGGGGTCCTAGCGGTTTTATTCGATTTTTTAAACGCTGGTTCTTTACGACCCTTTGGAATGGCTCCCCTTTTGTCAGCCATGTTCGCGTAGCTTTTACCGCACCAATCGAATAGTCAGTGAATGTATTTTGAACTTGCCAACTTAAAAGCGACTTAATCGGGCGCTTTTCGGATCAGATACTCCCGTGCTTGGACGGGTTGTAACTTACGTGTTCATTAACAACCACCAACTACTTGATTAGTTCACGCGTGTTGCGTTTAGTTTAAAGACCCAAAACACTTTTTCACGGTGTACCTCAAAGCCTGGTGATCGCTGTGTGTGTAACTTTCGTCGACTCTCCAGTTCAGACTTGGAACTAGTACTGGACTGCAGAATGTCACGTCAATAATCGACTCTCGCCCATTCTTGCGGAATGTAGTTGCATTTCCCACGTTTGCCAGAACCACATTTAATCTAGCTAGACTGAAGCCTCTATCATTTGTGAATCTACTACCCCACTCAACTGCCCATGCGTTAAAATCACCTCCAATATGAACTGGGTTGAGTCCCGTCAGTTCTCCTGTGAGTAAATCTAACATTCGTTCAAACTGCAGAATCGTCCATCTTGGTGGTGCATAGCAGCTGGCAATATACACTCCATCAATTTTCGCTATCACGAATCCTTCGTGAGCGTCTGATACAACTTCTTGTATGGGGTACTTGCCCGTTGTCAATATTGCGGCCATCTCGGCTCTGTCAGCAGCCCATTTACCGTTGTTTCTATATACACGGTACGGTTCTGAAATAATCGCTACGTCACATTTTTGTTCCGCTGAGGCTTGCCACAGAAGTTGTTGTGCCATGTCACAATGATTTAGATTTATTTGTATCACTTCCATTCTTGTCCTGTTTTAGATTTAAGCGCCTGTTTAAAGACTGGACATCTCGCTCCACCAGTCACGTGGTCATTTTCTGACGTACACAGCAGACATTTCGGCGGGTTCGTGCAATCTTTGGCTAGGTGGTTCTCTCCCCCACATCTCCTGCACAGGTTGGATCTATCCTCTCCCCTACAATTCCTTGCCTGGTGTCCAAAATTCATGCACTTGAAGCACCTTTCTAACTGCTGGGTTACCCTTATCGGGCATACGGTCCAGCCCACCTTTACCTTTCCGATTTTCAAAATCTTTATCGCTGCGTCCACCGGGAGTTTTATTTCCGCCGTTTGGAGTTCGTCTCTCGCTTTCCTCATACGGATCGTCATTGGCTCTATCTCGTCATTTATATTACCTTGCTCTTTCAGAGCTTTTCGAAGGTCTTCGCTTGTCGTGATCTCGTCCATATATCTACATTCGATCGTGGCCATGTGGGACACCGCTCTCACTTTTGCTGACTCGCCCAGTGATCTCTTGACTAGATCTTTATAATCTGCACTTTTAATCTCTGGGCCCTTCTTAAGTTCAAACAACATTTCACCCTTCTGCGTTCGTCTTATTCTCGAGACGTTTTCGCCCAGGTCCTTGAGAGTTTGGTCGTCCTTTATTTTTTTGAGGATTTCAGCGTACGTTGTTCCTCCTTCTTTTTGTTTCTCACCTCTCTCCACTCATTAGGACTAGGCTTCGGTGTTTGTGTATCTGGTCTCCTTGTGGTCCTTTCGTTATTTTTCTTGTCTTTTTTGCTCCTTTTCGCCGCGTTTGTTGCTGTGGGCGTAACCTCCGGCGTTTGTTTTCTCTTTGAGGAGAGTGGGGTAGCTAGCACTTCGGCATATCCGTCTGTTTTCTCCTTCTTGTCAGCTGTTTCCCGTTTCACATCATTTAAGCAGGCCCTAATATTGACCACCATCCTCTTTATGTCCTTATGCACGTTATTCTTATCTTGAATAAATTCATGCAACTCTTTCACCATTCTTTTGGCTTGCTCCAATTTTGTCATCTTCGATTCGCCGGTATCGCTGGTCTGAAGCGCATTTGTTCTTTCCTCGCTTGTTCTCACGGGCGACCTCGTTATCTTCGCACTTCTTGCGAACACGTCGTATATCTTAACCTCCGATTGATTTATCCGCTGATCCTCTGATTTTGTCTGCTGATTTTTGCTGTCATTCTTATTCATTTCTTCCATTTTGTTGAGTCCCCCCTCCAAACCGCTATCTCCATCTCGTAGTGTAGTTACCTTCATGATCCCATGGTTACCTATGCAAGCAGTGAGGCCATGCTAGGGTTGATACGATCCTTCATGGGGCACCGTATTCAGAGCCAGATCGGTATTAGTCAGGAATGTTCATCTGAGCCTACACCTCCTATTTTCACAGGACGAGCTTTCGAACATACTTGGAGGCCTGCCAAGGTTTTACCGGGACGGGGGCAACCATGGTATTAGCCCACTAGCCTTTTCGTGAAAGTGCCACCCTTCCTTGCCTACTCATCACAACCATTTAACCAAATTCATTGTCCGTGTTCGATGCTTTGCCAGTATCACAACCATTTACCCAAATTCATTGTCCGTGTTCGATGCTTTGCCAGTATGCCATAATGTGCCCGTAGCACTCCATCCGTGTTTGTTTGTTGGTTGATGGTAGTCCATCTGACTAGGACTGTGCATGCTGCCGTTGTCTCTTACCGTTGAGATCCTCCGCCACCATGCTAAGTCGCCATCCCATCTTAATAGCGCCTAGCTGTCTTCGCCCCTCCCTAAACGTAGCATCTAGGTACTACCTGAAGACAGCCCCCTCATCCTTCAGCTAAGTGACCCACACTACTACACCAGGGTTGGTTACCTGATCGTTCATGGGGTTGCTCAGGGTGTCAAATGGTGTGTTATGCGCAATATAGTGCTCTTTATGTACCTTAGCCTCTGTCCACCTACTCCTACATCCTACCTACCCGTGGTGACACCTGTTATAGTGAGCAACCCCATGAACGATCAGGTAACCAACCCTGGTGTAGTAGAGTGGGTCACTTAGCTGAAGGATGAGGGGGGCTGTCTTCGGGTAGTACCTAGACGCTACGTTTAGGGAGGGTCGAAGACAGCTAGGCGCTATTAAGATGGGATGGCGACTTAGCATGGTGGCGGAGGATCTCAACGGTAAGAGACAACGGCAGCATGCACAGTCCTAGTCAGATGGACTACCATCAACCAACAAACACGGATGGAGTGCTACGGGCACATTAAGGCCAACGCCAGTGAGGTCTTAATTATGGCATACTGGCAAAGCATCGAACACGGACAATGAATTTGGTTAAATGGTTGTGATGAGTAGGCAAGGGCTGACAACTATTGTATTCCACTACCTTACTAAGGAAGGGTGACACTTTCACGAAACGGCTAGTGGGCTAATACCATGGTTGCCCCCGTCCCGGTAAAACCTTGGCAGGCCTCCAAGTACGTTCGAAAGCTCGTCCTGTGAAAATAGGAGGTGTAGGCTCAGATGAACATTCCTGACTAATACCGATCTGGCTCTGAATACGGTGCCCCATGAAGGATCGTATCAACCCTAGCATGGCCTCACTGCTTGCATAGGTAACCATGGGATCATGAAGGTAACTACACTACGAGATGGAGATAGCGGTTTGGAGGGGGGACTCAACAAAATGGAAGAAATGAATAAGAATGACAGCAAAAATCAGCAGACCAAATCAGAGGATCAGCGGATAAATCAATCGGAGGTTAAGATATACGATGTGTTCGCAAGAAGCGCGAAGATAACGAGGTCGCCCGTGAGAACAAGCGAGGAAAGAACAAATGCGCTTCAGACCAGCGATACCGGCGAATCGAAGATGACAAAATTGGAGCAAGCCAAAAGAATGGTGAAAGAGTTGCATGAATTTATTCAAGATAAGAATAACGTGCATAAGGACATAAATAGGATGGTGGTCAATATTAGGGCCTGCTTAAATGATGTGAAACGGGAAACAGCTGACAAGAAGGAGAAAACAGACGGAGATGCCGAAGTGCTAGCTACCCCACTCTCCTCAAAGAGAAAACAAACGCCGGAGGTTACGCCCACAGCAACAAACGCGTCGAAAAGGAGCAAAAAAGACAAGAAAAATAACGAAAGGACCACAAGGAGACCAGATACACAAACACCGAAGCCTAGTCCTAATGAGTGGAGAGAGGTGAGAAACAAAAAGAAGGAGAAAAAAAAGAGAAGCCGAAGCTTAAAAAACTAAGACCGAAGGCTGATGCTCTGATAGTGGCGGCGGAAGAAGGAACAACGTACGCTGAAATCCTCAAAAAAATAAAGGACGACCAAACTCTCAAGGACCTGGGCGAAAACGTCTCGAGAATAAGACGAACGCAGAAGGGTGAAATGTTGTTTGAACTTAAGAAGGGCCCAGAGATTAAAAGTGCAGATTATAAAGATCTAGTCAAGAGACCACTGGGCGAGTCAGCAAAAGTGAGAGCGGTGTCCCACATGGCCACGATCGAATGTAGATATATGGACGAGATCACGACAAGCGAAGACCTTCGAAAAGCTCTGAAAGAGCAAGGTAATATAAATGACGAGATAGAGCCAATGACGATCCTTATGAGGAAAGCGAGAGACGAACTCCAAACGGCGGAAATAAAACTCCCGGTGGACGCAGCGATAAAGATTTTGAAAATCGGAAAGGTAAAGGTGGGCTGGACCGTATGCCCGATAAGGGTAACCCAGCAGTTAGAAAGGTGCTTCAAGTGCATGAATTTTGGACACCAGGCAAGGAATTGTAGGGGAGAGGATAGATCCAACCTGTGCAGGAGATGTGGGGGAGAGAACCACCTAGCCAAAGATTGCACGAACCCGCCGAAATGTCTGCTGTGTACGTTAGAAAATGACCACGTGACTGGTGGAGCGAGATGTCCAGTCTTTAAACAGGCGCTTAAATCTAAAACAGGACAAGAATGGAAGTGATACAAATAAATCTAAATCATTGTGACATGGCACAACAACTTCTGTGGCAAGCCTCAGCGAAACAAAAATGTGACGTAGCGATTATTTCAGAACCGTACCGTGTATATAGAAACAACGGTAAATGGGCTGCTGACAGAGCCGAGATGGCCGCAATATTGACAACGGGCAAGTACTACCCCATACAAGAAGTTGTATCAGACGCTCACGAAGGATTCGTGATAGCGAAAATTGATGGAGTGTATATTGCCAGCTGCTATGCACCACCAAGATGGACGATTCTGCAGTTTGAACGAATGTTAGATTTACTCACAGGAGAACTGACGGGACTCACCCCAGTTCATATTGGAGGTGATTTTAACGCATGAGCAAGTTGAGTGGGGTAGTAGATTCACAAATGATAGAGGCTTCAGTCTGCAAGAAGCGCTAGCTAGATTAAATGTGGTTCTGGCAAACGTGGGAAATGCAACTACATTCCGCAAGAATGGGCGAGAGTCGATTATTGACGTGACATTCTGCAGTCCAGTACTAGTCCCAAGTCTGAACTGGAGAGTCGACGAAAGTTACACACACAGCGATCACCAGGCATTGAGGTACACCGTGAAAAAGTGTACAGAGGCAACAAGACAGATGACTCATAGAAGAGAGCGAAGATGGAGAACCGGAAATTTCGATCAAGAGGTTTTTAAGGAATATCTCCAATCAAAAGACGATCACGAAGAGAAATCTGCAGAAGAATTGACGAAAGAAATGGTGAATGCATGTGACGCGGCGATGCCAAGAAGGATGGAACCGAGGAATGGGCGAAAACCGGCATTTTGGTGGAACGACGAAATAAGACTTTTGCGAACAACTTGTTTTAAGACAAGAAGGAGGATGCAAAGGGCCAGAAACGAGAATGTTAGAATAGAGAGGTCCGAAGCACATCGTAATGCAAAACTAGCACTGAAGCGAGCAATCCGGGCGAGTAAGAGGGATTGTTGGAAGAAACTGTGCCAA
>CM055405.1:451230-467621 GCA_029228625.1 Pseudolycoriella hygida | reverse complement strand
GAATTGGTCATCAAGGCACATTCAACGAAAATAGTCACGAAAGATAGCGCCCAGATCACACAATGGGTTCGTGAGGTCCCAGCAGACAAAAGAGTCATCACTCGGTCGTCGGAACTGTTGGCTAGCCAATCTCCCCGGCAATAGCATCGAAAAACAAATCAACTACGAATGAATAAGTGTGAAAAATAGAAATGTATTAAAAATCTAATGTGCAATTGAGATATAATAACCGAACCTGTCGTAATGACCTCTCGGTCACTCACAATTGTAATTGAATAGAATAAAATATATAATTGTAAAATAGATGTAAGAAACCATACGCTAAATAAATAAATAAATAGCAAATCGTTTAAGGGCAATCTTTCAAACGAATTACAATTCAACATTTAAAAAAATATGATCATCTCCATCAGTATCGAAACTTGCTAAAGGGTGTGCAGCGTTAACATCGATTGTGCCTTCTTCAACTTCCACAAAGAAATGATCGTCGTCGTCATTTAAGTAATTTTCTGCTTGACATAGAAACAAAATTAATCCGATGGTACGACTTATCGAAAAGACAAAAGCATTTTTTCAGATAGAAACTTACGTTGCTTCTCATGCGTAGGAATGGATTGGACGTTTTCAATTGGATCATTTGCATTTTTGCATTTTTCATCTTCCTGTGATGGACCTGCTCCATTAATCACGGAGCATTGAGTATTCACAAACGATTGACTAGCTGCAAGGGAAGAAAAGATTGAAAGAGAACATAAAATTCCACACATCGGGTCAAATTCACATTTTTAGTAGCTACAAATGATGATATTGTAATTGAATTCATTTGATACATAAGAAAAAACAACGCAGATTCATAAATGAATCATTACAAAGTATTGCAGTAGAGAACCACACACTATAATTTACCATATTTCGATTTCACTTTACGAAATTCTTCGTTCGACATTGGCAATTGACTAGGCAAAGGAATATCGGAAACTTTATTTTTTATCACCACTTCCATTGTTCTATGATTAAATTTGGGGCGAGGCAGCCAAATATAAGCTGAAAATATGAGGACTTCAACGTGAGATTATGCTCGCTAATGACGAAACACAAAATACTGACGATGAAAAATATCTTTTGAAGTAATTGTTCCACCTGCCAACAAAATTTCGCCTGCGTTTAATTTTAACTTTTTAGCGGTAGAATTCCCAGTTTTACGTTTACAATTATTAACTTCACTCGCTACGAAGGGGAAATGACAGTAAATAATGGAGTGAAAGACGTCCTTAAAAAGAGCACTACAATACAAGATCAAACTCACTTTTCATTTTTTCGGCAATACTTGACGAGACCTTTCCGTATACTTCGTCGATTGTCCGAGGGGACACATTCGATATGTCATTGAGATGAGAACGGAATTCGTAACTATGTTTCACTGAAGCCTCTACATGATCTGATCTCTTTTCATCGGCATTAGGGACAATGTTTGCGACAGATTGCTTTAGCACAGTTTCTGCAGACGAAATACGATTGCCCAACGCTTCGAATTGAAAAAATTTGTACCGAATTACAACAAAAAATTCACTTACAAATGATAAAAAGAAGGAGTACACTCACGTTTTTCATTTTTATCGGTTTGCTTTTTTCGGTGTTTTTTTGAAGATTTACTTTCCAACATAAATTTTTTCAATTCAGGACACTTTTTCGGTAAAGGTTTGTTCGTGTAGGCTGTACAAACCAAAACAAATTAAGGTTGCTTTCACTTAGCACGTTACACAAAAACATAACACGTCCAACGAAACAGAACACAAAATTTTACCACTTACGTTCGTAGAACCATTTGCACAAAACAGTGCCATCTTCTATTATGACTTCACCAGTATCTCCTTCTTCATGTTTCCTTTTTGAAACCATTCTCGCTACTAATGGGAAATGAAAGTAAATTATCGAGTGAAAGACGTCATAAAAAAGGGCACAAGAATACTGAACTCACTTTGTATTTTTTCGCCAATACTCGGTGATACTTTTCCGGATACTTCATCAGTTGACTGAGGGAACACATTCGGTATGTCACTGACATCAGAATGGGGCTTGGAACAATTTTGCAATGACACATCTACATGATCTGATCTGTTTTCATCGGCGCTAGGCACAAATAAGGCAGATTGCTTATCATCAGCATTCGCAGAGGACACACTATTTGTCAACAACGCTACAAAAAAAAAAAAAAAATGGCGGAATATTAGAGCGACAAATTGGCAAACGATTGATAGGATTTATTTTTATAACTTTGTCTTTCCAACATATATTTTTTCGTGCTTCATAGGAGAAAGTAAAAAAGTCAATGAGTGTAGCCTGTTATGAAGCATGAAAAATATAATACGACACTCGCAAAGTAATTTCGGTGCTTTATTACTGTCACTTTAATAACTATTTCAATTCAGGACACTTTCACTTACTTTCACTTTTGCACAGAAAACAACAACACAAAACAGAACATTTTCCTACTTACATTCGTACAACAAATTCCCCAATACGGTCTCATGTTCTACCACGACTTCTCCACGGTCTTCTTTTTCAGCTTTTGAATCCATTTTTGGATATATGATGGAGTTAAAATGGAGCTTCGACTTAGTAACTTTTGATACTGCCATACATGACTATATGTGTTGCTGATTGTATAACCAGTGTTGACAAATTTTTTTAATTTATTTCGAAAAAACAGTATTTGCAGCTATATCATTCTTTTTTTCAGTATTATAAATAAAGAAAAATTAACAATAATTTTGTGGTAAAATAGACGGTTTGAGTTGTGTGTTCAGTGGGACAATTTTGATTTTATTTTTGGGAAAAACAAGTTATTTTTGCATCTAAAAATGTCTAAAAAATAAGTTGTTTTCCTAAAAAAAATCAAAGTTTTTCCCCTGAACACACAACGCTTCACCGTCACTGCGCAGTCAAGAGAATTGCGAATTGCGAAAAAAATTCCCTCTATTTTTCTGATCTCCTAATTTTTCATTCAAAACGAAATATTAACTCAAACGGTTCATAATGTCTGACTGCGAAATTCAACACAATAAGGTGGTGGATGCAGACGATAACATCTGTAAGTCTATGCTATTACTCATTGTTTGTGGTGTTGTGTGGCCAATGTTATTTGGTATAAGCATGTGTTCCGTCTTTCTTCCTTTTTGCCTACTGTTCGACGATTTCTTTGTAACTTACACAATTTATGTCAGGTGGACCACTTTCACGTTCATCCGGCACGCTATGCGATAATGGTGCAAATGAATCTGGAATTGTACAATCGGAAATGCATGACGTTGCAGGTTCGACTGACAACAACATAAGTATCCCATCGTTCATTGTGGACGCTTCTGTTGCATCAAGTTCCGCGTCATGGTAATGAGAAAAACTCACATTATTTCTTCTTCTTTAACATGAATTAACCATTCATGTTTTTTGTAGTGATCAAAGTAAGACCAGTGATGGTTCATCAACACAAGCGATAGATCCTGTACCGGCCGTTGATGCCGAAAATATTGGCCGTTTCCAAATGGATTCCAATATTCGTTCCAAGTATGACTGGTTGAGACGTTTGAGGGAAGATTTGAGAGAAAAGAATATTGCACTGCAGAATTTCAAAGGTCAATTGTTCCAGAGCCGGATTAATTTCGCAATTACTGAACTTCAGAGTATATTGGCTTCGGGAAAGCGTAAAAGTTTCACGCGCACAATGTTATCAACAAAACAAAATGCGTTGAAACGAACGCTGTCTGAGACGAAAACATTACGTGACTTAACCTCAGCACGTAATTTAGCGGAGCATGAAGATGAAGAATATTTCAAACACAATTCAAGTATTCAAGTAGCAATTCGGAAAGAACGACGACTAAAGCAACTTAAAGAAGAACATAAGTACTAAACTATTCTCGATGTGTATTTTTCACAATCTAAAAATTTATATCTATAATTAAAGCGGAAGCATAAAAAATATTATGCATTCATATTTTTTTCTGTGGTTTTTAGACCCGTATGAAGTACGAAGGTCTGATGCGTTTACTACCACGTTTGTTACATTACGAATTCGAACCCGGGAGTAAGGGGGAAACTTTTTTGTTGTCTTCAGATGACAAATCAGCGAAAAACACAATGTCCGTCTGTCGGTTACTTCGGACGGGTTTTTCAATATTGGCCAACGGTCAATTTCCGATACAGTCTAATGTGAACGCAATATTTACTTAAATACGTTCCAGTCTTTTCGTAACATCAACTCTGTCTGCCATATTCTGATACGTACAGGTCCCTGCTATGTATAAGTTAAGGATTGCTGTTTGCTGTTAAAAGAAAAGTTGTTGTTGGAAGTGTATCGAAGTCGCCATCAAAATGGCGGATGTGCACAAGGGACATGCTCGGGGGGAAAGTTATATGTTCTTCTAACAAAAAGCGCCGCAAGCACATAAAGCGCCGCAGGCACATAAAGCGCCGCAGGCACATAAAGCGCCGCAGGCACATAAAGCGCCGCAGGCACATAAAGCGCCGCAGGCACATAAAGCGCCGCAGGCACATAAAGCGCCGCAGGCACATAAAGCAGGCACATAAAGCGTCGCAGGCACATAAAGCGCCGCAGGCACATAAAGCGCCGCAGGCACATAAAGCGACGCAGGCACATAAAGCGCCGCAGGCACATAAAGCGCCGCAGGCACATAAAGCGCCGCAGTCTTACAATTAGCGGGGGTCCCTGGTATAAAAAATAATTTTGCTTTATCACTTTACCGCTCTACTGCTTACAAGTGCTCTTGCACCCGCTCTCTGGAAAGCTTTACGAGTGCCCTCGCACCCGTCGTTCTCTCGCGCCCACCTCAGCTTAATTTTGCGTAGCCCACGGGGCTAACGAGATCAACATAAAGCGCCGCAGGCACATAAAGCGCCGCAGGCACAAAAAACGCCGCAGGCACAAAAAACGCCGCCGGCACATAAAGCGCCGCAGGCACATAAAGCGCCGCAGGCACATAAAGCGCCGCAGGCACATAAAGCGCCGCAGGCACATAAAGCGCCGCAGGCACATAAAGCGCCGCAGGCACATAAAGCGCCGCAGGCACATAAAGCGCCGCAGGCACATAAAGCGCCGCAGGCACATAAAGCGCCGCAGGCACATAAAGCGTCGCAGGCACATAAAGCGCCGCAGGCACATAAAGCGCCGCAGGCACATAAAGCGCCGCAGGCACATAAAGCGCCGCAGGCTAACAATTAGCGGGGGTCCAGGGGGCGGCAGCCCCCTGGTATAAAAACATAATTTTGCTTTATCACTTTACCGCTCTACTACTTACAAGTGCACTTGCACCCGCTCTCTGGAAAACTTTACGAGTGCCCTCGCGCCCACCGTTCCCTCGCGCCCACCCCTCCTAAACTGAGCGTAGCCCAACGGGGCTACCGGGATCGACTAGTCTATTATGTTTGCCACATATATTCTAACGTGCAGCTCCCTTGTTTATGTTTTTTATTGCTGATTCGTCATCTGAGAACCATGATCGATGCTCCCCCACCCCCCTACTCCCGAGTTGAAATTAAGGTGGTTACAAACGTCGTGGTAAACGCATAACACCCCTTTTCGAAGAACTTCGTTCTTCGTATGTGTATAAAATCCTTACTTCCTACGATAGAAATTCATGTAGGTTTCCATGAAACACTACGCGCAGAAGCTGCGAATAGCGCTGGCCTACCTCAGTATGGCAAAAATTATTGAAAATTATTTACTACTAACACCTTAAATTTGAAGAATGAATTTTATTTAACGGATATGTTGTCATACACTGGATTGTTTAATTAATAAATTCGTCAAAAATTTCAAAAGGCCCGGGTCTTTTCCATGCAGACTTAGGCAAAGAGTCCTTCAGGGACTTCTCATGACTGAGGCAAAAGGTTCATCGGCAAGGTCCTGACGTCACAGTATGGCCAGTTCGGGCCTTAAAAGTGCTAGCCTCCAAATCAATCAAACACTAACACAAAGTCATCAAACTAGAACACGTCCAAACTGAACGTTTCAAAAACTGAATTGTTTAATTTGTTGTTCATTAATCGTTTCCTTCTTAGTCAGTACGTTTTCACTTAAAATGCATTTTTAGTAGTTTACTACAAAATACGAAAATTGTAAATAGCTTTCTTGTACAAATTGTTCTGATATCACACACAAGTACAAATTGAATAGACAAGCTTCTAGGTCTCATACATTGAATAGGAAATAAATTGGATTTTTGTAATTAAAATATATTTAAAATATATAATTAAAACATATATGTACATTTGAAATGTAAACAAAGGAACTGCGGTTCCACCTTCATCAAATTTACTTTCAAGTGATTTTGATTTTGTCATGAATCTGTAAACGTTTTTAGGGTGCTCGAACGTGCAAATAATAAAACAGTAATTAGCGCCAACATTATCAGAAAAGGTTCCTGTGACAATGCCGACATGCTTGTCAAAACCACTGCGAACAAGGACACGAAAAAACTGTGCTGTCCATTTTGTTCAAAGTTGTTCTCGAAGTTAGCAAGACATATGGAGTTGATGCATAAGGAAGAAAGGGACGTAAAACGGTTTATGGCACTACCAAAAGGTAATTTTGTTGTCTATGTATATCATTGAAATGACCATTAAAGACGTATTCTTTGTTGCTAATGTAATTTTAAATAACCACAGGGTTACAATTTGCCTAGGTACGTTATCCTCTTGCGAAATTAGCCCACACGATTACCGCACAGTTTGTTACGTTTATTTTAGCCTGAGATGACATCTCGAAGTTACGTATCTTTTTATTCGAAATGGAGAAAGTCCAATTCGTTAGTTTTTGTTTTGTTGTTCAAAATTCAGGAAATTAATGGAAGTAGCCGTACGGCAATTCGATGAAGGGTTCAGCAACAGAAATACAGAAATATTGAAGATTAACGATTAAAGAGCTGTAAATAGGTTATGTGTGTGAGTTAAAAGCACTAGGGCAAAACACTGCATTTTCAGTTCTTTCTTTCGGAGGAGGGAACACCGACCATGGTCCGTCTGTCTGTCGTCACGATAACTTGAGTAAAACGACCTACTTTCAGAAATATTCTTTCCCTAAAGTTAGCCCCGAAAGCAGTGTTGGTATTGAAAATGACCACTTTTGGCCCTGGAGCCGCTGACACAGGGCCGATTTATTCGATTTCGGTCTTTTATACATTACTCAAGCATTTTCTTTTTGATTTTCGTAAATCTCTCTTCAATGGATAGGTTAATAAAATACCAACAACATATGAAATTTTTTTTGGTTTGGGCCCTAAAGTAAGGCCTTAAAATTGAGCGTCTTGACGCGTTTTTAAACCCGTACGAAGAACGAAGTTTTTCGAAAAGGGGTGTTATGCGTTTACCACGACGTTTGTAACCACCCCAGCTTCGACCCGGGCGTAGAGGTGAGCGTTGATCATGGTCCTTAGATGACGAATCAACAATAAAAAAGATATCTGTCCGTCCGTTCGTCTCCCTGTCAACACGATAACTTGAGTAAAACTCAACCGATTTTCAAAAACTTTTTTTCCCTGAAAGGTAACCGAAATATCTTTTATGGGATTGAATCTGGGCACTGTCGGCCCAAGGGCCACCGAGCTAGGGTCGTTTAAGTGGTTTTTGGTCTTTTGTACATAACTCGAGTAAATATTTTCCGATTTTCGGAAATTTTATTTGTTTGAAAGATCTAGGCATGGCCGACAATTTACTCAATCTGACAGCTTAAAAAAGTCGTACCTCATCTGACGATTAGAAACAACCTTTTTTTACTTCATATTTTAAAAACATAGGGCTGGCTCCGCACACGTAGGAATCACGTTCAATCGATTCCCGTTAGATTGCCGAAATGGCAATTTTGAAAATGAGCTGATATATGGCTGACGCTTGACCCGTACGATCCCGTTAAAGCTCCAGCGTGTCGAACTCAATTGAATTTAGAAATAAATTGAAAATGCATAATTACGGATAGTGAGCGATACAACAACTGGTCTTGAATTGGAATAGTTTAGTGCCATTCAAATCCAGTCAAATACCTTGGAAAAATTGCCCTTAAGGCAATATCGAGAAACACGTACGAAGTAACAAAAAGCAAAAATTAGGAAACCCCTGTGGCTTTCAGCGAAGACCTTGAACCCATTAGTAACATACAAAAAAAAAAGAAATTTCGGGCCAGAAACCGACCTAGGGTACTAAGAAGAGCCCTAACAATCATGGACGAAAATTTTTTCCTCAATTTTCTCTACAAAATAGCAAAAAAAATGATTTTTGGGTTGGACCCCCCTCTACCACCTGGAGGGGTCACTGACCCATACTTCCATGGGCAAAAATGCTACACACACAACTTAGAAAAAAAAAATGCTTGCTTGGGCCCCTACCCTCCACCTGGTACCCTTAAGAAAAGTATCGAACACTGTAGAAGGGCGATTTGTTAGGGCTCCAATCGGTGGCCAATCAAACAATTCAATGATGGTACGACCGTCATACGATGCGCACACTTTCATCAAATGCCGAAAGACTTTGATCATAAACAATCTCCTTCAGTTTACAACAATTTTATTTCTACTTCGCTTACGTCACAAAAGTAATTTTCAGCGGTTGAAATAAGAGTAACCTTTTGCATGAATCGACTGTTCTTTTTTATAGCAAAATATTCATCATGGCTGATGTCTCGTCACGGTGTTCTGGAATGTTCGTCAGTGGTGAGCGCCATCCATATGAATGCGTATGAATTGTATTGGATGATGAGAGCGCGCGAATGTGTTTAATGTTAAATGTTTGCAAGTTGTATGTTGAAGAAATGATGATGCGCTACATACCCCCCCAAGTTGGGAGCTGAGGTCTTGTCCGAGGCTAGCACAACTTGTAGAAGTAGTGCATCTGACGTCTATTGTTTTCTTGGTCTTCCTCTTTTTCGGATGGAATAGGTGGGTTGTAGATTTTCTTCGTCCTTATTTTCTTCAAATGCGGTAATGTCATCAGTGTGGTTTACACCAATGAGCTTGTTGCTGTGCTTGGTGGAGTTACCAATTGATTTTTGCATGTTCAAGGATAACAACATGTGCTTGACGCAAGTTCCGTTCTAGAGGACTACCAAAAACTTCCCAAAGAGACTGTCGTCGTTGTTTTTGTGTATATTCCAGTCTGGGTATCTTTGACTGATCTCGTCAATGTTTAATGAATCTTTGAGTTCAGTGATATGTTGAACTCTTCGGATTTGTCTATTAGTACGCAAGGCGGTTTATCCAATTTAAAGTATCCAGCACGGTAGATGGTTTATCTGAGTGTGTGTATTGGTACGCTAGGCGGCTTATCCAATTTGAAGTATTCAGCACGGTAGACGGTTTATCTGAATGTGTGGTGCAAAGTGTGTGTATTGGTACGCGAGGCGGCTTATCCAATTTGAAGTATTCAGTACGGTAGACGGTTTACCTGAATTCGCAGTGCAGCTGCTTTTGCTAATGTGATAGTTGGAAAGGGCAACTATTCTTTCTTGTGGTATTCGTGTGTCTGAATACGAAGTACCTTTCAGTTCATAATTATGTTGAACTCTTCGGATTTTTATTCCGGGTATCTTTTCGTTGTATGATAGTAGAAATGTGGTGTGTGTTGGTCGTTTTCACATGAGTGCTCTGGAAAAATTTTCCAATCTTCGCGCGGGTATCGGTAAAAAATGGTGTGCCACTGGATGGTCCAATTAGTCCGACTTGTTGACTCGTACGAATTTATGATGACGTCACGCACTGCCGACCGAGAACTAGGTTGCGCGAAACTCCTTAGACTCTGAGTTGCGTGTGGGTTTGATTTAGTGGGGGAAATCCTTGGTATTCGTTGGTCATATTCTTGTGAGTGCTCCGGAAAAATTTTCCAATCGTCGTGCGGGTAGCCGTAACAAAGTGATGTGCTGTTGGGTAATCCAATTAGTCCCACTTGTTGACTCGTACGAATTTATGATGACGTCACGCGAATTTACTTTCGACCGAAAACAAGGTTCAAAATTTACACGAAACTTGTTAGCCTGTTAGTTACGTACGCGGCTAATATGGTCGTGGTGTCTGCTTTACACACGTTGGGCGCCAATGTAGAAGGGCGATTTGTTAGGGCTCCAATCGGTGGCCAATCAAACAATTCAATGATGGTACGACCGTCATACGATGCGCACACTTTCATCAAATGCCGAAAGACTTTGATCATAAACAATCTCCTTCAGTTTACAACAATTTTATTTCTACTTCGCTTACGTCACAAAAGTAATTTTCAGCGGTTGAAATAAGAGTAACCTTTTGCATGAATCGACTGTTCCTTTTTATAGCAAAATATTCATCATGGCTGATGTCTCGTCACGGTGTTCTGGAATGTTCGTCAGTGGTGAGCGCCATCCATATGAATGCGTATGAATTGTATTGGATGATGAGAGCGCGCGAATGTGTTTAATGTTAAATGTTTGCAAGTTGTATGTTGAAGAAATGATGATGCGCTACAACACATATTTCCATATGAAAAAATTTTTCCCTCAATTTTCTCTACAACATAGCATAAAAAATTTTTTTGGGTTGGACCCCACCTTCCGCACCTATTATCTCAAGGAGGGGTCACGGACCCATACTTCCATGGGCAAAAATGCTACACACAATTTTCTCTAGTACTTAGCAAAAACAAAATTTTTGTGTTGGACCTCCGTGGTCCACTCAATTTTCTATACAACTCAACGACAAAAACCCACTCCCACGCCCCTCTTGGCACCAAACTTAGCAAGCAAACTTAGATCTGTACTTCCGTGGGCAAAACTGTTCACCCAAATTATCTTTACAACATATAAAAAAATTATTTGGGTTGAGGTCAACCCTAGGACCGACCTGAAAACTGTTGGACCTTTCGTTATCTCTCGAATACAAAAAGAATCAAGAAAATCTGATGGAATTTACTCTATGTATTTACAAAGAACACAAAAGGCTCTAGTCAGTCCCATTTCCAGGACTCCAGCTGGTTCCAGAGACCCAAAGTCAAAAAATGTTCTTCCATAAAATGTTAGGCACTCATTGTCCTATCCAACAAAAAACATATGAAGGGACCCGTACGTATCAGAATAGATGCGGCAAACAGAGTTGATGTTACGAAAAGGGTCGAACGTATTTAAGTAAATATTGCCGTAACTCTTAAGTGTATGAAATTACGTCCACATTAAATTGTATTGGAAATTACCGAGAGGTCAATATTGAAAAACCCGTCCGAAGAGACGGTGTAAAAAAGCCTTCCGGAAGTACAAAATTGACCCCCAAATGGACAAAAACTTAACTCTCAAATAGAAAAAGAATCAACGAAATCTATTGGGATTTACCCAATTTATGTAAGCAAGCACGTTAAGCCCTAGTAGAAACTCAGTTTTAGGGTCCTGACTGCGGCCAAAGAATTCTAATAAAAAAATTTTCTGCCATAAAACGGGATACAGTCCTAGACCTTTCGATCAAACAAAATTTGAAAATCGGAAAAGATTTACTCGAGTTAAGTACGAAAAACACGTATGGCCCTAGCATAGACTCGGTTTTAGTGCCCTAGCTAAGTGCAGGGACTCAAATTTGAAAAAGTTTCTTCCATAGATTGTTGGCCGTGCCTAGTTCTTTCAAACAAAATCAAATTTATGAAAATCGGAAGAGATTTATCCGAGTTATGTACGAAAGACCAAAAACCACTTAAACGGCCCTAGCTCGGCGGTGCTTGGGTCGACAGTGCCCAGATTCAATCCCAAAAAAGCATTTTTGATTACCTTTCAGGGAAAAAAAAGTTTTTGAAAATCCATGATTGATGCTCCGGCCCCTCTAGACCCGTACGATCCGTGTTAAAAGAAAAGTAGTTGCAAGATACGAACCCATGGAAGGGATATACGTGGTAATAAAATAGTGATCATGCATTGGATGCTGCTTTGGAAATCGCCCGTCCGTAGCAATGGTGTCACTTATGGATCACTTCCAGTTCATATTCGGTCACAACCAACTGTCTAACATTCTACCCTAAGGAGGAGTCTCTGACCCTTAGTTCAGAGGACAAAAATATTCCCCTCAATTTTCTCCACAACATCGCAAAAAAAATTTTTTTTTGGTCGGCTCGCCTCACCTGAGAAATCTAAGGAGGGGCCTGCGACCCATAACTCTATGAGCAAAAGTACAATGGACAATCTTGATGATTTCTGTTTATATTTTTAATCCATTGAGAACATTATTGTGAGCAAAAATTTGTTCTACAGTATGGCCCAAACTGTTTTAGTTTTTTTTATATTTCAAATTTAAGAAAGCCATTGAAGACGTCACACGTGCAAGTTACTATAAAATCGAGGAGAGTATGACGTCATACTCTCCTCTGTTTGTAATCGTTTTTCGAAGAAACTATTGATTTTTTTGATATACTTTCTGAACGAAATTAGATTATTTTTACTTTTTCTATCCATTTCTACTAATATTTTATCTAACTTTCCGAAATCACGCTTGTCTATTTTCTCGACAACATAGCAAACAAAATGTTGGTTGTGCTTCCCCCCTCACCTGGGACACTAAAGGAGGGGTATCCGAGCCATACTTCCATGGGCAAGAATGATTCCTTCAATTTTGTCAACAACATATAAAAAAAGCGTAGGGTACTCCACCTTGGACCAGTGCCGCCACTAGGTTTCTGGTACCCTAGGCATCCTAAAATTTAGCGCCCATCTGAAGAAAATTTTAAACGGTATTGATATTGTCGGAAGCTAGGATGGAGCTTTTACCCGATCGTCAAATTTGAATTGAGTTTTTTATTTTACTCAATTTTTCGGTCTTGATTGAAAAATTGAATTAAACCAAAAAATCAAAGAACTTGAAATGTATACTCATGACTGTAGAGACCTATATTGAACAATCTTTCGTATGAGATCAGTGCTGGTTTGTGTTCCTTCACCAAGATCCTTTTCGGTAGCTAGTAATTACCCATCCTTTGAACGTACCCGAACCAGCGCAGACGCCTCTTCTACTGACGAAATGAGATTCTTTTTATGGATATGTAAGTGCGTATTTTTCCTACTCGTTAGTTCTTTGCTGATGTGTCTTGCCATAGCGAGCGAAGCGAGCAAAAATTTTTAAATGAAAGTTTCGTTCGTTGTACATTTTGATTTTTCGCTCAAAAACTTTTGTTTTACGTATTTCCCAAATCTATAAGATAGATTACATCTTCGCTCATTTAAAATTTTGCGCCCCCAAATCGCTGTGCCCTAGGCAAATGTCCGGATTGCCTGTTACCCTAAAAAGGGGTCTCCGACCCATACCTCCACCTCCATGGGCAAAACTGCTTCCGTCGATTTTCTCAACAGCACAGGAAAAAAAATTTGTGATACCACCCTTATTATTATTATTATTATTATTATTCAGTTATACAATTTATATGTTACAAGGTTTATCAATAATTCCACTGTGCCTTGCACTGTTAAGGAAATTACAGGAGGAGAATCATAAGATTGTGCAACGTTTCGTTTTAACTCGTTTCATCGAAAAACCCAGTTTTGCATGCACAAAATACAAGAAAATATGTGAAAATAGAGATAAAAGAGAAATAAAAAAGTTGCACAAGCTTATGATTCTCTCTCTGTATATATAAAAAAACTACTTATTTTTACTAAAATCAAGAAAAACAAGAAATTACTATTTAATCTTGTGGGAAAAAATGGACGTATAGTGTACAGCAGAAAAAATTTTACTTACTAACTGGCAATGAAAGATCAGTAGTCCGGGACCATAAGTGGTCGGCGGTCAAAGCACAGACTGTGAACTCTCCACTAGCGCCAGGCAGCACGATTCTTTCCCTTATTCCCAACTTTTCTTCTTATTTCGGTTTTTCATTTATTTTTTTTTTTTTTTAATTAGTTGACTCAAGTTTGTGTCTATTTAAATCATATTCGACATTGCAGCCCTACTCTCAGCACTCTAACGTTCGATAAGGAATGGAACGTAGCCGGCAATGCATTATATAGACGACACCCAGCAATAGTAATGGCTCTACTGCCCCTCTGTGTCTTTCGACTTTCCATCATCAAATAAGGTTTTTTCCTAGTTTGGTAACTGTGAGTTGTGGGTTTAAAAATGACATTACTATGCAGTTCTCCTCGCAATTTGTTGTGAACGAAACACCCCACTATCACCCTTCACCTGGGACTCTAAGGAGGGGTCTTCGTGCCATACTTCCATGGGCAAAAATACTTATATCAATTTTCTGAAGTCTGGCCCAGGATCGCTACAATGGAGAAACGTTGTAGAGCCAGCCAAAACCCGCTTGGGTTAATAAGGCTGATAGAGATATCCGACCCACATTTCCATGGGCAAAAAATGCTAATTTAATCGATTCGGGATCTGAATCTCATTATGATCGCAAATCTGAATGTATTTGTATTTTACTTTGGAAAGAGACGAAAATAAGGTCTCCTTTGTAATGAGGAAATTTATTGGGCGCCTAAATATTTTCTTTAACTTAGTCGATTTTAAGAGTATCTGAACTTGCAATCTTCATTTTCTGCCCCATTATTGCAGGGTTTCCCGTTAACTAAAATTTTGACGAAAAAACTTCCTTTTCACAAATTATCCTAATTTTCTCAATTCCGTTTGAGGGACTTTAACGGCAGTGGGTAATGAAAACACTTATTTGCTACATCGTTTCCGACAACTGTCTTCCGCAGGCAGTTTAATTTTGTGACGAAAAGTTCCGAACGGCGGGCAAAGTCTTTATAGCCGACAACGAGAGGTAGTCGGAAATGATGCAACTTGGGAAGCGTTAAGGCAAATCCGTTACAACCCATTGAAGGTTGTAAATCATTTGAAAATGCAGACTCGAGTGCATACTTGAGTCTAATTTTTTCAGATTAAAGATGCAATGGCTTGAGACTTACAACTCTAGTCTCGGTCCTTCGATGAAACTAGGCAAGAGTACCAGATGAGGTGGCAATAACATAATATATATGTGATCATTACATTAAGTTTTGAGTGGAACCAGTGGAAAGATATTCAAAACACGCGAAACACACTTTTAATGGTTTTATCAATTTTTGACAACAGTATAACGTTTTCCGAAATTCGAACTCAAGTGATTTTCATTCACTTCAAAGTAACAACATCTGATACGTGATTCACTTTGAACTGAATCAAAATGGAGAAAATGTACCAGATGAAATAAAAAGGTGTAGTAGAAACTGATTTTGAAGTGAGTCAATCATATAGGTAAACATGGTTCGGAAACTAAATTTGAAAAACTAGTACGTTCAGTACGATTTCATTGAAAATCTTGGACATATTTTCACTTCGTTGCTCTTATATCAACTGAAATCAACTTCGTTATAATGAGGTTACTATAACAGTAACTAGAGTGAAGTTGATTCGAACCGAGATAGTACAGACATGATGATGATGGCCAACCGTGTTTTTCTATAAACGAACACGCCTTATATTAAGCTCTTGCTTATAAGTTTGTAGTTCTGCCATGTGTTGTATTGAAGGCTCTCCACATACTCAAAAATTAGCACTATGTTGGTTGAACAACCTAAATGCTTTGATTTAAGGGGACATTATATTGAGACGCGATGCGAATTTTCTGGCGCTACAATTACATGAAATTCCATATGATGCTTGACAGTTCGTGCGAATCAAATCGCATCGCAGAACTTCTGCGATTTTTTTTCGCTCGTATATAATTTCCATCGCGCGCGATTTTTTTATTATGTTTTCTTCAAAATAAATAAGTATCTATTATTGCTTTATATCAACGGGACAAGTGAAAAATTGCTTAACGTTGTAAAATAAGTAAAAACGTCTTACGCGATTTTATTTGCATCGCGTCCAATATAATGACCTCTTTAATAAGGACTTTTCAGAGAGAATATAAATTTTTGTACACGCGTACGTAAGCATAAAAAAGTTTGATTGAAAAATTAAATTTTGGAGCTTGATCTTCGAATCAAATTGATTATTTTTCGAATATTTTGTCATCGGTTTTAGATTGAAGGTCAACTTTGGTATCTGATTTGAAACTATGTGTTGGCCGCAAACATTTTATCCGAATATGTTTGATTACATTTTACTATACAGCATTTCATATATTTTCATAGGTTCAAAAGAAAGACGTTTGATCCAGGACGATCTGCGCAAAGCCGGGACTTATAAGTTCAATACTGATGCCGAAGTTAACAAGGGTGAGCTCATAGTGCCCCGTAGACCCAAAGAAAATCTGAATAAGCTCGCCACGGACTACACTGTTTGTCCTTATTGCAAAGGATTCTACTTAAACAACAATTTGGGACATCATGTTTCTGGTTATCGAGCAAATCCGGAAAAAAAAGATCGAATTCTGAAAAACTTAGCAGCAATGGT
>CM055405.1:421980-450730 GCA_029228625.1 Pseudolycoriella hygida | reverse complement strand
CCCCGCTAATTATTAGCCTGCGGCGCTTTATGTGCTTGCGGCGCTTTATGTGCCTGCGGCGCTTTATGTGCCTGCGGCGCTTTATGAGCCTGCGGCGCTTTATGAGCCTGCGGCGCTTTATGTGCCTGCAGCGCTTTATGTGGCAGCGGCGCTTTATGTGCCTGCGGCGCTTTATGTGCCTGCGGCGCTTTATGTGCCTGCGGCGCTTTATGTGCCTGCGGCGCTTTATGTGCCTGCGGCGCTTTATGTGCCTGCGGCGCTTTATGTGCCTGCGGCGCTTTATGTGCCTGCGGCGCTTTATGTGCCTGCGGCGCTTTATGTGCTTGCGGCGCTTTTTGTTAGAAGAACATATAACTTTCCCCCCGAGCATGTCCCTTGTGCACATCCGCCATTTTGATGGCGACTTCGATACACTTCCAACAACAACTTTTCTTTTAACAGCAAACAGCAATCCTTAACTTATACATAGCAGGGACCTGTACGTATCAGAATATGGCAGACAGAGTTGATGTTACGAAAAGACTGGAACGTATTTAAGTAAATATTGCGTTCACATTAGACTGTATCGGAAATTGACCGTTGGCCAATATTGAAAAACCCGTCCGAAGTAACCGACAGACGGACATTGTGTTTTTCGCTGATTTGTCATCTGAAGACAACAAAAAAGTTTCCCCCTTACTCCCGGGTTCGAATTCGTAATGTAACAAACGTGGTAGTAAACGCATCAGACCTTCGTACTTCATACGGGTCTAAAAACCACAGAAAAAAATATGAATGCATAATATTTTTTATGCTTCCGCTTTAATTATAGATATAAATTTTTAGATTGTGAAAAATACACATCGAGAATAGTTTAGTACTTATGTTCTTCTTTAAGTTGCTTTAGTCGTCGTTCTTTCCGAATTGCTACTTGAATACTTGAATTGTGTTTGAAATATTCTTCATCTTCATGCTCCGCTAAATTACGTGCTGAGGTTAAGTCACGTAATGTTTTCGTCTCAGACAGCGTTCGTTTCAACGCATTTTGTTTTGTTGATAACATTGTGCGCGTGAAACTTTTACGCTTTCCCGAAGCCAATATACTCTGAAGTTCAGTAATTGCGAAATTAATCCGGCTCTGGAACAATTGACCTTTGAAATTCTGCAGTGCAATATTCTTTTCTCTCAAATCTTCCCTCAAACGTCTCAACCAGTCATACTTGGAACGAATATTGGAATCCATTTGGAAACGGCCAATATTTTCGGCATCAACGGCCGGTACAGGATCTATCGCTTGTGTTGATGAACCATCACTGGTCTTACTTTGATCACTACAAAAAACATGAATGGTTAATTCATGTTAAAGAAGAAGAAATAATGTGAGTTTTTCTCATTACCATGACGCGGAACTTGATGCAACAGAAGCGTCCACAATGAACGATGGGATACTTATGTTGTTGTCAGTCGAACCTGCAACGTCATGCATTTCCGATTGTACAATTCCAGATTCATTTGCACCATTATCGCATAGCGTGCCGGATGAACGTGAAAGTGGTCCACCTGACATAAATTGTGTAAGTTACAAAGAAATCGTCGAACAGTAGGCAAAAAGGAAGAAAGACGGAACACATGCTTATACCAAATAACATTGGCCACACAACACCACAAACAATGAGTAATAGCATAGACTTACAGATGTTATCGTCTGCATCCACCACCTTATTGTGTTGAATTTCGCAGTCAGACATTATGAACCGTTTGAGTTAATATTTCGTTTTGAATGAAAAATTAGGAGATCAGAAAAATAGAGGGAATTTTTTTCGCAATTCGCAATTCTCTTGACTGCGCAGTGACGGTGAAGCGTTGTGTGTTCAGGGGAAAAACTTTGATTTTTTTTAGGAAAACAACTTATTTTTTAGACATTTTTAGATGCAAAAATAACTTGTTTTTCCCAAAAATAAAATCAAAATTGTCCCACTGAACACACAACTCAAACCGTCTATTTTACCACAAAATTATTGTTAATTTTTCTTTATTTATAATACTGAAAAAAAGAATGATATAGCTGCAAATACTGTTTTTTCGAAATAAATTAAAAAAATTTGTCAACACTGGTTATACAATCAGCAACACATATAGTCATGTATGGCAGTATCAAAAGTTACTAAGTCGAAGCTCCATTTTAACTCCATCATATATCCAAAAATGGATTCAAAAGCTGAAAAAGAAGACCGTGGAGAAGTCGTGGTAGAACATGAGACCGTATTGGGGAATTTGTTGTACGAATGTAAGTAGGAAAATGTTCTGTTTTGTGTTGTTGTTTTCTGTGCAAAAGTGAAAGTAAGTGAAAGTGTCCTGAATTGAAATAGTTATTAAAGTGACAGTAATAAAGCACCGAAATTACTTTGCGAGTGTCGTATTATATTTTTCATGCTTCATAACAGGCTACACTCATTGACTTTTTTACTTTCTCCTATGAAGCACGAAAAAATATATGTTGGAAAGACAAAGTTATAAAAATAAATCCTATCAATCGTTTGCCAATTTGTCGCTCTAATATTCCGCCATTTTTTTTTTTTTTTTGTAGCGTTGTTGACAAATAGTGTGTCCTCTGCGAATGCTGATGATAAGCAATCTGCCTTATTTGTGCCTAGCGCCGATGAAAACAGATCAGATCATGTAGATGTGTCATTGCAAAATTGTTCCAAGCCCCATTCTGATGTCAGTGACATACCGAATGTGTTCCCTCAGTCAACTGATGAAGTATCCGGAAAAGTATCACCGAGTATTGGCGAAAAAATACAAAGTGAGTTCAGTATTCTTGTGCCCTTTTTTATGACGTCTTTCACTCGATAATTTACTTTCATTTCCCATTAGTAGCGAGAATGGTTTCAAAAAGGAAACATGAAGAAGGAGATACTGGTGAAGTCATAATAGAAGATGGCACTGTTTTGTGCAAATGGTTCTACGAACGTAAGTGGTAAAATTTTGTGTTCTGTTTCGTTGGACGTGTTATGTTTTTGTGTAACGTGCTAAGTGAAAGCAACCTTAATTTGTTTTGGTTTGTACAGCCTACACGAACAAACCTTTACCGAAAAAGTGTCCTGAATTGAAAAAATTTATGTTGGAAAGTAAATCTTCAAAAAAACACCGAAAAAAGCAAACCGATAAAAATGAAAAACGTGAGTGTACTCCTTCTTTTTATCATTTGTAAGTGAATTTTTTGTTGTAATTCGGTACAAATTTTTTCAATTCGAAGCGTTGGGCAATCGTATTTCGTCTGCAGAAACTGTGCTAAAGCAATCTGTCGCAAACATTGTCCCTAATGCCGATGAAAAGAGATCAGATCATGTAGAGGCTTCAGTGAAACATAGTTACGAATTCCGTTCTCATCTCAATGACATATCGAATGTGTCCCCTCGGACAATCGACGAAGTATACGGAAAGGTCTCGTCAAGTATTGCCGAAAAAATGAAAAGTGAGTTTGATCTTGTATTGTAGTGCTCTTTTTAAGGACGTCTTTCACTCCATTATTTACTGTCATTTCCCCTTCGTAGCGAGTGAAGTTAATAATTGTAAACGTAAAACTGGGAATTCTACCGCTAAAAAGTTAAAATTAAACGCAGGCGAAATTTTGTTGGCAGGTGGAACAATTACTTCAAAAGATATTTTTCATCGTCAGTATTTTGTGTTTCGTCATTAGCGAGCATAATCTCACGTTGAAGTCCTCATATTTTCAGCTTATATTTGGCTGCCTCGCCCCAAATTTAATCATAGAACAATGGAAGTGGTGATAAAAAATAAAGTTTCCGATATTCCTTTGCCTAGTCAATTGCCAATGTCGAACGAAGAATTTCGTAAAGTGAAATCGAAATATGGTAAATTATAGTGTGTGGTTCTCTACTGCAATACTTTGTAATGATTCATTTATGAATCTGCGTTGTTTTTTCTTATGTATCAAATGAATTCAATTACAATATCATCATTTGTAGCTACTAAAAATGTGAATTTGACCCGATGTGTGGAATTTTATGTTCTCTTTCAATCTTTTCTTCCCTTGCAGCTAGTCAATCGTTTGTGAATACTCAATGCTCCGTGATTAATGGAGCAGGTCCATCACAGGAAGATGAAAAATGCAAAAATGCAAATGATCCAATTGAAAACGTCCAATCCATTCCTACGCATGAGAAGCAACGTAAGTTTCTATCTGAAAAAATGCTTTTGTCTTTTCGATAAGTCGTACCATCGGATTAATTTTGTTTCTATGTCAAGCAGAAAATTACTTAAATGACGACGACGATCATTTCTTTGTGGAAGTTGAAGAAGGCACAATCGATGTTAACGCTGCACACCCTTTAGCAAGTTTCGATACTGATGGAGATGATCATATTTTTTTAAATGTTGAATTGTAATTCGTTTGAAAGATTGCCCTTAAACGATTTGCTATTTATTTATTTATTTAGCGTATGGTTTCTTACATCTATTACAATTATATTTTTTATTCTATTCTATTACAATTGTGAGTGACCGAGAGGTCATTACGACAGGTTCGGTTATTATATCTCAATTGCACATTAGATTTTAATACATTTCTATTTTTTCACACTTATTCATTCGTAGTTGATTTGTTTTTCGATGCTATTGCCGGGGAGATTGGCTAGCCAACAGTTCCGACGACCGAGTGATGACTCTTTTGTCTGCTGGGACCTCACGAACCCATTGTGTGATCTGGGCGCCATCTTTCGTGTCTATTTTCGTTGAATGTGCCTTGATGACCAATTCAATGTGCATTGCTAGTGTGAGTGACGTCACTGAATGCACGCGTTTCGTTACAGGCAATCGAATCCTGTAACTACCCAATTTAAACGAAGCATCGAAGTTTGGGTGAACTTGTGGACGTTCCTGAATTACAATTTTTTTGATGGAAAAAACCCATTCGTTACCGGGGATCGAACCCGGATATTCTTGGTGGAATGCCAGCGCGTCACCACTGAGCCACCACGTCCATCGGAAGCAAATAGAATGCATTGAATATTTTTTTTATATAAATAAAAATTAAATATTTGGGGCGTGAGCCCGTTAAATGTTTGCATTTAGTTTTCGGACCCTTACGAAGTGCAAAGGTGCTATACGCTTACTTCAAACAAAGCTGTAATATGGGGTAGAGAGGATACATTTATTGTCGTGTAGTGATGACGAAAGGTACATTCTTCCCATGATTCAAGTTCGAAGATGAGTAAAATCAGTCAAGTAGTTCCGATGAAGTGGGGTCGAACATTTTAGCGCGTCGGTGAAACTTTTTCGCGAATATCTCAGCGAGTAAAGTACGGAAATCTTTCATTTTGGTTTCAAATTAAAACATAACCAAAGACCCGTACATGGGAGGCATGTACCTTTCAGGGGAAAAAGTTTAGGCTGATCGGTTGAGCCGTTTGGAAAAAAAGTGGAGACGGACAGACAGACAGACGGACATTTTTTTTACTGCTGATTCGTCATCTCTAAACGATAATAGATGCATCCCCTGCCCCCCTCCCTCCCACCTCGATCTACCCCATGTTACAATAAAATTGTTTGTAGTAAACGTATAGGACCTTTGTACTTCGTACGGGTCCAAACATTTGATCATGGGCGCGCGGTAGCAATGCGCCCGTGACGCAAGCCCACGTACGTACAAAAAATTAAGAAATTTTTTTTCGTGGACGGCGGAACCATATACACAGCTAAGTTTTCACTTTTTTCCCCCTGAGACCTAGAAAATGTGCTATTTCATAGAAGCCGAAGTTAGTGGAAACATCGTACGTTAGTTAGTGGTAGGGCTAGTTATTCCCAGAACCATTTGTATGAAAACCGACTTTTTTCGCTCGTGCTCGAAAACGGCTCGATAACTTTTCTTCAAATTTTGCAGGGACCTTCGGGTGGGCATTCTATCAACCATAACTTACCATATCATTCCATATTCCATTACATCTCATATAATAAATTTCGTTTATTTACAGAAACTGATGTGCTTGCATACTTCGTTGATATATTTTTTTGTTAAGTTTTCTTTCTTTGTATTTGCAAAACTGATTTGTTTGCATAAAGTGTCATAATACTTAGCCAGTATTTTTTGTTACGCCGCGGCGATCTGTTTGGAATTTCTTGCAATATTGTTAATTGAAAATGGTTTGGGAAACAGTTTCAAGTTTGATGAATAAGAAATTCGTAAAAGTGATGAAAGACTTTATTTTCTCGAAGCATAGCTTATGTGATAGACAGTTTAAAGTTGTTACAAAGTACAGTGCGTTGCTGTTTATCCTCCTTCCGTCGGTAGCATATAAGAAAGACGTCACATGTAAAGGCAAAGAGACCATTCCAACCGTTGACATAAACATGTACTGTTTGAATGGGGGAATGGTTCTTTTGAATACTTTAAGCGGAAGCACCAACGATAGGATACAGTACAATTTTTACGGGAAAAGTTGGTTCACGTGCATGGGACTGGCGTTCATAGCCTTCTTAGTAAACTTAATGTGGAAGGTAAAAATAATAATGTGAAGATTGTCGATTCCAAAGCTCAAAACTCACTTCTTTACCTGCTAAATTGCAGATTACTATATATGATAAAATACAGATTTAATATGGAGAATTTACCGACAGTGTTTATTTTCCACTAATGTGTTGTCTAAATACTATTAGTATACATTTTTTTTACACAAAATACTTAAAGCGTTTATTTTTATTCCAAAATAAATTACTTTTGTATTTTGTTGAAGAAGCTGCAGTGAGTTATTTGCAATGTCGATAATTTCTGATTTCTGGTTACTATCACATAAAAATGAATTTAAACGATTTAGATTTTGTTTGTTTTATAAAATATTTGCAAAGTGATACTTTAGAAGAGTATGATTGTGAAGAAGCTGTAAGTAATATAAAAAATGGAACTGAAAATGAAGTTGAAATGAAAGAAATTGTTAAAAATGAAATTAAGGAAATGGTAAAGGAAGAAAGTAAAAAAACTGCTGCAAAAGGAATTGGAAGAAGTACTGTGGCGAAAGTGAGGACATTATAAGAAAACAAACATGAAAGTTTTTGATAATCACTTTATTGTTTACTATTTTCTCACATGGAAAAAGAGTAGATGTGATAGCTATGTTAGCTGTCACAGCTATCATAGGTATCGCAGCTCTCGTTAAAAAACCATTGAAACGTTATAATTGCATAAAGGTAGAATAGAACCAAATTATAAAATGAAATATGTAATTACTATAAAATGAAGTTTAACAATGGTATTTGGATTAATTTTGGACCTTTTCCATAAAGCGACACTCTTACGATATGAGGTTGTAATAAGCCACTTTTAAATTTGACCTTTGTGCGCCTTATAACGTAAGAGTGTCGATAGTGCTTCAAGTCGTTGCCTGATATAATTGATTATCTCGAAAAGTTGAGAAGTTGTAATTTTGATCACCAATTTTTTACCGAATAATTTATTTATAAATGATGTTGTTCGATGGCCCTTCGTCCTTGTTGTGTACCTGTGCTTACGTTGTCGCCAAACAAAATTCGTCCGGAAAATGGGTTTTCTTGGGTTTACATGAAAATTGAAACATTAGTCTAAATGAACATCAATGTGTTAATAGTAGATTATGCACCTTTTCCAAAATGTTTATTTTGACGATTTTGAAGTCATGCACCGAGCCAAAGTTTTTAAGTAGTAAGCTTTTAAGTAGATGCCAACGATGTCGAAAGATTGACCTTGCGCTTTGTTTATTGTTATCGCGAAGGCCGGAATAATTGGGAATTGTCTTCTCTTCATTTTGAACGGTAAACTTGATTCGCTTGGCGTTATATCTATTCTGGAGATGAAAACAATGTCGCCCTTGTGGTTCGTCGATATTATCTCGCACTCTATGAAGTGTTCGTGTAATCGACGTACTATCAGCCGCGTACCGTTGCAAAGGCCCTTATTTTTGCAGAGATTTCTCAGCAGCATCATTACAGCTCCGACCTTTAGTGAAAGTGTATGCGGTGGCATGCCTGATGGTGTTTGTGCATGCAAAAATTCCAGTGGAAAAAGTTCGTCAGTGTTTCCGTCACCCTCAGAAACAATTTCATCGGCGCTTGTGTAAGTTATCAAATTTCCGTCCAATTGTTCCATAATCTTTGCGTTAATTTCCGAAGTTATCGCATTTGTCGAGGCTAAAATAACCCTTCGCGATAACTCATCGACCGACAGATTACGGATGTTGTTACCGAACGTTTGATCAACGATATCATTTCCGGTAATCATATGCCGCGGAATTTCCACAGCACTCTCAGAAAGGCCAGCAATTTGCGGCATGTCTCCGCTACCCACATTGAGTAACCATTGATTATGTACGTTCTGACCAGCACTTCGCATATTTTGCGACAATGAAACGTTTTCGAAATAACGCCACAATGGACTGCATATAATTGACGCTTCAACGATGTCCACTCCATTTCCTCTTACTACGATTGGTAAAGTCTGTCTGAAATCTCCACTAATCACCAAGGTCTTCCCACCGAACGGTCTATTGTCCTTCATGATCTCTCCGCGTAACAGCTTATCAATCACATGTAATCCATGCTTGTTCAGCATCGTTATTTCGTCCAAAATAAGAAGAGACGCATCACGAAGACCTCTGCCGATAAGCGAGGTTGGCTTAATCCTAGACGTACTTGTGTCAAGTAGTGGCACTGGTAATCCAAAACCGGAGTGAATGGTCGTTGCATCGTCCATTAGTGTCGCTGCTATACCAGTGGATGCGTATGCATTAACAGTCTGCCCTCTGCCACGAACGAAACTAATTAAAGTCTCGTAGAGGTACGTTTTGCCAGAGCCGCCTGGACCATTCAGATAAAAAAGTTTCTGTGCGTTGGGATTGTCGATGCCATTTACGATTTTGTCAAAAGCTGTACGCTGTTCGACATTTAACGTAGGTATCAGCCGATTTGCCTTATCCCTCTCAACTGATTGGACGTAAGTGGAGGCTTCCGTGTATGTGCCAGTTGGCGTTGGCAAACCAAACTCATTGCAATTTGCACCGTGTTCATTGAAAACAGATTGTATTTGATGTAACGCGAAGTTAATGGCAGATGCTCTATTTAGTTGTTGCCGTTCAAAATCGAGAATGAAGTCGTCTGTGTAATTGTCGAAAAGAAGGCGCGCATTCTGTGGTCGACAGAAAATACACAAATATGCGAAACTTTGGCGAAGCTGATAAGGCATTTGCGAATTAGCAGCTTCAGCAAGAAATCGGTCAAATTCCTCATCCGTCGCTAACAAATGACGTTGAATCGCAGCTTCTTTAAATGTTGCGTGATGTACACCGTTGACTGTTTTGAGGTACTCATAGCTGGTGGCACCTGGAGTATGTAGTAATAGCAGACGAAGACAAAACCGTTCTTCGTCGCGCGGACTCACCCCATACATACGGCCAATGATTTTGTCGGCACCAATTTTGCGTCTATTCCACATGTTATGCCTGAACACGTAGTGGTACGGCGTTTCAGTGTAAAGGTACCGTCGTGCTGCGTCATCCGTTTGATTCAAGGTGAACCAAGCAGTTAACTTTGTAATGCCGTTTCGAGCTTCGTTTATAGCTTCTTCCTCCCGCCCTTCTTGGAAGTAGATTATATTTTGGCGAGACAAATGGACAGGCAATGTAATAACGGCATGCGACCGATCATGCATTTTGTAGCCTGATAATCGCCAATATCCCTCCGGGGCGCTAACATATCGCGCATTGACGTAGTTTGATATTTCGTCGTGTATGAATACTTGCTGGCCATTGACGTATCCAATTTTGCAGTTTGCGCAATCAAACCCTTTGTATATATATTTGTAAATACTTTACTGCCTTCACCGATGTGCAGACTTCGACGTTGATATGTGTATTATATCTAAGCAGTAGATATCTGTTGTACGGAACGACGTGACGATTATCAAAAACATGTCTATTTTTGGTAACATAAGGCCCAATTCTTCTGCGATACGACGGATATCCTTTACCGCCTTCATTCACTTCCGTAAATTCTTGAAAGTTTTTCGGAAATTCTTTTAAACATGTGCCGTCTTCGCCTAAACATCTTGGTCCACACGGTCCGTGCAGCATTTGGCCAGCTACTATGCGGTGTAGGCGGGGATGAGTTACAGGATCGGGAATTTCTGCACTAACAACTTCATCGATACGGTCGGCGGATCGGAACTTGTCGGCCTCAGCCAATACAATAAGAATGTGTGCGTGTGGTAGGCCTCTCTTCTGAAATTCAATGGTGTAAACGAAGGCTACGGATGCTCCGAAGATATTCCCACGTTTTATCTCATCAACTAAGGCGTTCAGCTTTATTTTAAAAACTTTGCCGACCAAATCTGACCTATCAGCAGCAGTTTCTCCAGATCGTAGGTTTTCTTGAATTTCACGCCATTGTGGATTTGCAGTAAATGTGACGAATAAATCCGGCGCTCCAAATTTTCCAAAAATAGACATCGCGTCCTGTAGTCGTTCGCGCATGTTTCGTGGCGAACCTTGAAATGTTGAAGGCAATATAACTGGGCGGCCGGCAGTTGCACCAGTTTCAGCCGCACGCGTTCAGACCTTAACCGACTTTGATTGAGCCTAACGTATTCCAAATTATGAGCCTCCACTTGCAAATATGAATCCACTATCCATTGCTGCGTAAGCTTGCCAGCAGCTGTTATTGGACTGAATTCCTCTCTAGTTGCCAGCAATGAACTTTTAAACTGCAGCATTGAAAAATGGCGACCGTTACAACGAAAATCAGGATGCCACCCCGGTTGACCGTACGGGAACATTAGGGCGGATCTAAGTTACTGTTTCGTATGTTTAGCCTGAACAATGGTTGGTTGGGAGCGCTTGGGTTTCGCGGATAAATCCTGATATCGCGATGAAACGGTGGTTCACCATCCTCGTTTACGAAGACCATTGCAACCTCATTAGCCGTGGGCAGATTGTACCTTCGTTCATCTGCCTGACGGTCCGTTCGCATGGCCATGTGGACCAAAGGGACATTCAAATTTTGTGCAGCCGCTACTCTTGATTCGCGCTCTTGAACTTCGTGCATTAGCTGGTATGACCGAGCGATGCTATTGTTTTGCCTGAAGAATTCGTGGATTTCCCGTATAATCGTTGGTATGCAATCCACCATTGCCGGATGTTGCATTCTAGTTGCAACCGCTTGTGTTACACTGTATATGACGTAAAGTTGGGCATATGAACGTTCTGATTCAGTTCGAGGTGTAGTGTGCGATGAAAGGTGGTACGTTTGTCCCTGTACTTTAAACACGTATGGCCCATTGCCAGGAATAGTAGCTAACGTTGCTCCAAATGATGCAAATAAAACGGAGCTATTGTAGCTGCGTATGTGATCGCGGAAGTTTCGATAATTAACGTTAGTTGGATCGGACATTAATTGTTGAAGGAATTCCGGATACTCTTGCTCCGCACCATTGATAACAGGTTTTGGTATAATTAATTTGCCCTTTTGGCAGCATTTGGTGAATTTTCCGTCTGGAGGCCTTTCATCCAAAAAGTTGAGCGATCCGCAGAATTGGCATTTGACAGTCATTGGTCCGCAATAATGTTCAACGACCGCGTCCTCATCGGTGATTGCAAGACGCATCACCCTTTGAGTTTCGTTCGTCGTTGCAGTCGCTGTTGCTTGTCTGCTTCTCGACATAGAAACAGCTGCAGTGGCGAGGCGTTGGGCCGTTTCAGTGGGTGTTTCTGCTGCACGACGTTTAGACATAGAAGCAGCTACAGTGGCGAGGCGCTGGAATGATTCAGCGGGTGTTTCTGCTGCACGAAGTTCAGACATAGAAGCAGCTACAGTGGCGAGGCGCTGGGATGATTCAGCGGGTGTTTCTGCTGCACGACGTTCAGACATAGAAGCAGCTACAGTGGCGAGGCGTTGGGCCGTTTCAGCGGGTGTTTCTGCTGCACGACGTTCAGAAATAAAAGCAGCTGCAGTGGCGAGGCGTTGGGCCGTTTCAGCGGGTGTTTCTGCTGCACGACGTTCAGACATAGAAGCAGCTACAGTGGCGAGGCGCTGGGCCGTTTCAGCGGGTCTTTCTGCTGCACGACGTTCAGACATAGAAGCAGCTACAGTGGCGAGGCGCTGGGCCGTTTCAACGGGTCTTTCTGCTGCGCGACTTTGTGTCATTAGGTCAGATCTTTGTTTTCGGCTCGCTTCTGCTGCTTCTGAAGTTTGCTTTCGTCGAAAAAGTTGTTGGCGTTCTCGACTTAGACGCTGTTTTCGTTCATCTTTGCTTTCTTCTATTGTGTCAGTACTATCAGACACACCTGAATGCTGAATTGTCCGCGCAATTTGTAAGTCACGCTGACAGTTAAGTTGCGTTTCGATGGGTGTATTTTGTAAAGTTTGAGGTTCGACATAGGTCAGAATATTGTATGCTTCTTCAATTTCTTTATAACCGACATAACTATTCGGTGCCGAACAGAGACGCCGAAACGTCTCTTGCACTGACTCAGTTCCATTCCGCCTCAACATAAAAAATGTTGTAGCATGCTCGATTAAGTCCTTGTTAGGTAAGTTTGTAGGTACATGTTTGCTGACACTCGAAGGTACAGGTACTTTTGGAACCGGAACCATGGGACTATGGCTTTGCTGTTGACCTGCCGTAGTTTCGAAAGCGGGGGGCTGTGCTTGGGCAGTTTGTTTTGCTCGAAACTTTTGTTGACGCTCTCGATTCAACCGTTTCTTGCGTTCTTCTTTAGTTTCATTCAAATTTGTTGGTTTGCTTCCAATCGAAGAGGTAGTTAATTTTGGAGTTGGAAGAATTTTTTTCATGAGTTTGGCTGCATGTATAAACGGATTTTTGTGTTGTGAATCGGAAACAGTTGAAAGATCTGTTGCAGGAGGGTTGTTTACTTGTTGATATTTTACAAAATCAGTAGTCGAAAGTCTTGGAGTTGGTGTAATTTTTGATATAATCTTCTGAAAAACACGTTTAGCGGAACTTTTGGAATTTCGTTGCACTGATGTGGTTGGAGACTTTTGTATGTTTTGTAAGTATTCGATATGTCGCTGCGGTGAAGTGGTTGGAAGCTTTTGTTTCTTTTGTAAGTATTCCATGTGTTGCATCGTTTCGGCGAAGTTTCCGTAAGCTCCATCAGCGTCTGAATCTGAATCGGAACTGATGTTTATGATGTTCGTTATTCCTTGTGGAAGAAATTGCGTCCCTTGTGCAAAAAATGGCATTGTAACTTCTCCGATTTCCCCAAACTGAAGCTCAGGTGGATCAATTGCTGTTATTGTTGTAGATGGAAAATCAGGTTTTTGATAAACCTGTATACCAAATGCGTCAACTGTCAGAGTGGGCGGAAATTCATTGCCTGACGATGTTTGACGTGAATGTTGTAATGCGGTTGTTGTGGTTGGCAATTTTCGGGCAGAAGTATCTCGAAAACTTGGTATTTCGAAGAGGCTTGAACCGGCTAATGAAAGCGAGGAGAAAGGTTGTGGTGGTGGTGTTGGTGTTGGTGGTGGTGGTGGTGGTGGTGTGGATAGTTGGGTTTGAAAGAAGCGGGAATGTTGCCCAATTGTCTCCCGCATCGCTACCGAAGATGAATGTATATTTCCTTCGTGAATAATGCCAGTTCTTTGTACAGTCAATGCCGAAATTGTTCCGTCAGCATTTTTAGTTTCACTGCCAGCTGTGTATTCGCGTTGCATCATAGACTCAGGGTGCCGTTGTTCTTCCTTTTCGGTTTTTTTTTCATTTCTCTGATGTTGCATAACATTGACATTCTGTAATCTGAAATAAATGTTTCGTACCGATGTGGGAATGATTCAGACACTGAAAAATTTCAGATATGTACTCGATTCTGATACTGAAAAATTTCACGGCAAACTCGTTAGCTCGCACAATAATTCGTATGGCACTAAAAAATTATTTCATGGCGACATAGGATTGAATGAACAACCAAAAAATTGTGCAAGTGTAGTCTCATTCCGTAGCTAAAATTCGAAAATCGTAGAAGCATAAACGAAAATCCAAGATGGCGCCGCTATGACGACAGCTGGCAACCATTTTCTAATGATACCAAAAAATTCTCCTGATGAAACTCTATAACTGTCTAGAAGAAACCAACTCTGCAAGTGTTATCATTCCGGAGGGAGGGAAAATTCGAAAAACCAAAGAGGCATAATTTATACCTTACAAAAATCCAAGATGGCGCCACTTTGGCAGATTTGTGAAAATCCCAAAAAATTCAGCTGATCAAACTCTATAACTTTCTCGAAGAAACCAACTCTCTAAGTAATGTCATTCCGAAGCTAAAATTCGAAAACCAAAAAAAACCTAATTTATTGCTTGGGAAAATTCAAGATCCCAAAAAATTCTCCTGACCAAACTCTATAACTTTACCGAAGAAAGGTAGCTATCGTCACTCCGGAGCTAAAATTCGAAAACTCCGAGCATTACCTAAATTGACCACTTTTCCACATGCCACGGTTTTCCCGGAAAAGCGGCATATGAAATTTTTCATTTGGGACCGAGACTGACGTTCCCTGAAAATTTTAAGGAAATCGCTCGAGCGGTTCTCGAGAAAAAAAAAGTAGATAGATACATAGATAGATACATAGATACCTACATAGATCGTTGACACACCCCACAGGAATAAAATGGTTATTAATTACAAAGGTAATTTGACCAATTTTCCATAGGAATTGATCATCTTTGATTGGCGATATCTCAGCCAATTTTCAACCGATTTTGATGAGCGAGGGCTTGTGGGAAAGCTGCTGCGACGTAGTTGTTTTTAAAATAATTTGAAGGGGTAGGGGGGCGAGGGAAAAAAACTCAAAAGTTTTGCTCCGAGCATGATACACGGATAGGGAAAAAGCTTTTCGGCGAACTAATACCTTTACACATATTACACAACTCGACACTATTTTTGTAGCAAATATGATTCCGAAAACCTCCAACCCGTTTTTTTCTCTAGAATCGGAATCTGTTCTCAAAACTTTTCTATCACGTCTAAATTTTGAATTATATCAAATTAAAGTTACATGGGACCTTCGAATGTTAGAAAGAGATGTTACGAAAGTCTGTTTCTAACATTCGAGGAAAAACGGGTCTGAGGTTTTTGGAATCACATTTGCTACACGAAAATTTTTAAAATTTGTAACCTAGTGTTATTGTTTCTCTAGTATAATATTCTTTTTTTAAGTCATTGCTTACAGCAACGCTAATATTATTCACAATCAATATTTCAAATTGGTGTGAATTATGAACATTTATTAATGGGAATAAACGACGAATTCAAACATTTAACAGAAATAATTATTACTCCAAGTAATTAAAGTATGACTGATAATGTAAAATTATTTACCAGAATTGCTTTCGTTGCTTGTATTTGATTGTATGAATTCAAGCAAATTAAAATTCATTAGCCTCAAATGACTATTTGCTATACTTGTCACAGATATTAGGGCGCTTTATTTACCACAATTATTAAGAAATAAGAAACACTTACAATGGTTTTTTCTATCCCTGTAGACAATTATTTCCCACACTACAATTTTCACTTTTGTACACTGGCACTACACTTTTTTCCGAAACCGACTCGCACGAAGAACAGAAATAAACTGTAACGTTTGGTCATCTATGTTACTATGCTCAGAACGAAAAGTGAAAAAAAAAAGAAATTAATTTTTGGTCAAGTGTTTATGTTTTTAGAAAATGTTTATGTTTTTATGAATTACTGAATGAATGTTGTGCGTTGCATTGACAATGAAACGAAGATAAAGGATAAGTAAAGTCCATAATATAACAGACTTATGTTATTTTATTTCGGATGACAATGTGATGATGATAGAAGATGAAGGAAGTGCAGAATATGAAATTCTTATGTTCTTATTGCGTCATAGTTAAGTTAGATTGATATAGCATTTTTTATTCATTAATTCGAATAATATTTTCTGAACGAAAAGTTGTGACTTCACTATCAAAAGAAGGCTGTATATGATCTAACATTTTGTCACATATTGGACCCGTACGAAGTACAAAGGTCCTACACGTTTACTACAAACAATTTTATTGTAACATGGGGTAGATCGAGGTGGGAGGGGGATGCATCTTTTATCGTCGAGAGATGACGAATTAGCACTAAAAAATGTCCGTCTGTCCGTCTCCACATTTTTTTGTAAACGGCTGAACCGATCAGCCTAAACAGGTACATGCCTCCCGAAATTTCTCATTTTGGTGTCAAATGAAAGTATCCTATGGGAAAATTTTTGTGGGAATCGGGGTCAATTCGGTAAACCTTCCTTTGTTTGTTTGTTTGTGGCAATTTTTGGCAGGATGACCCGAATCTCCAGAACTGTGAGAGTTGGAAATTTGAGCGTTTTGGGAAGATATGGTATAATCCTGGTATATGGCCTCTTCCATAATTGGGCAGGATGACCCAGATCTCCAGAACTATGAGAGTTAGAAAGTTGCTTCCAAAGAATTAAATTGTACAGAACACATGTTGCAGGGTTTTAGGGAAAAATGACTCAGTCCTTGTATATAAGGTTTTCTAGATTTGAATGGTCTGAGACGTACTTCGGTAGGACCTTTGACATTGTCCTGGGTAATTTCTACGGATCTTTGAAATTCTTGCAGATAGAAAAGAACAGAAAAGTTTAGATTTTTGCCCCCCCCAAGTTCGCCCCTTACCAACGTCCGCCATTTTGTTGGTCACCCCGACACACTACATACCCATCCTAACAACTTTCCCTTGGTGACAAAGGCCAAACATCTAACATCAACCAAAAAAAGTTACAAAAAAAAATTATTTTTGCCCCATACCATCGTCCGCCATTTTGTTGGTCACCCCGACACACTCCACACCAAACCTAACAACTTTCCCTTTGACACCAAACCTCTATCATCAACTAAAAAAAGTTACAAAAATCTGATATAGCAACACCAAACATCTAACATCAACAAAAAAAAGCTTCAAAAAAATTAATTTTTTACTTCCACCCCGACACACTCCACACCGAACCTAACAACTTTTCCTTTGACACCAAACATCTATCATCAACTAAAAAAAGTTACAAAAAAAATTATTTTTTTAGCCCAATACCGTTCTATACCACCGCTCGTCACTTTGTTGATCATCAAGATACACTTCACACCGAACCTAACAACTTTCCCTTTGACATCAAACATCTAACATCAACCAAAAAAGTTACAAAAAAATTTATTTTTGCCCCATACCTTCGTCCGCCATTTTGTTGGTCACCCCGACACACTCCACACCGAACCTAACAACTTTCCCTTTGACACCAAACATCTATCATCAACTAAAAAAAGTTACAAAAAAAATAATTTTTTAGCCCCATTCCGTCCTATACAATCGTTCGTCACTTTGTTGATCATCCCGATACACTACACACCCAACACAACAACTTTCCCTTTGACACCAAACATCTAACATCAACCAAAAAAAGTTACAAAAAAAAATTATTTTTTTACCCCAAGTCCATCCCATACCATCGTCCACCATTTTGCTGGTCATCCCGACACGCTACATACCCATCCCAACAACTTTCCCTTTGACACCAAACATGTAACATCAACCAAAAAAAATTACAAAAAATATTTACTTTACACAAAACCCAAATCATTTTATTTCATTCAAAAGGAAAAACAATTGCAACATACACACACCGCATAACGTGTGTATCATATTTCCGTTATTTGGACATCTTCCTTTATACTCACTATATACACGCGCTTGCATATAAAATATTTTTTCGTCTTACTCTTCTGCTCCATTCATATTCTTTCGATTCTTCCATTCTACGTTCGTTCCTGCATGTCGGGTGGTTTATACAAAAAAAACATTTTTTTCTATGGCAATGGGTATAGCGTTACGCCAAAATAACGGTATGTAACGCTGAGCGTTATTCACAAACAAACATACAAACAAACAAAGAAACATCTCGTCTTTATAATATGTAACTAGTCGATCCCGTTAGCCCCGTTGGGCTACGCAGGGTTTGGGTGGCTATTAAGAAGGGTGGGTGCGAGGACACTCGTAAAGCTTTCCAGAGAGCGGGTGCAAGAGCACTTGGAAGAAATAAAGCGGTGAAGTGATTAAGCAGAATTATTTTTTATACCAGGGGGCGGCAGCTCCCTGGTCCCACTAATTATTAGCCTGCGGCGCTTTCCCAGTCAAAATCCCAGTCCAAATCCCCGTCAAAATCCCCGTCCAAAACCCCGTCCAAATCAAAGTTACAAAAAAATTCTTATTTTTTCCCCCCAAGTACGTCCTATACCATCGTCCACCATTTTGTTGGTCACCCCGCCACACTACACACCCAACCCAACAACTTTCCCTTTGACACCAAACATCTAACATCAACCGTAAAAAAAGTTATAAAAAAATTCTTATTTTTTCCCCCCAAGTACGTCCCATACCATCTTCCGCCATTTTGTTGGTCACCCCGACACACTACACAGCCAACCCAACAAGTTTCCCTTTGACACCAAACATCTAACATCAACCAAAAAAAGTTAAAAAAAAATTATTTTTTTACCCCAAGTCTATCCCATACCATATTCGTCGACCATTTTGCTGGTCATCCCGACACACTCCACACCGAACCTAACAACTTTCCCTTTGACACCAAACATCTAACATCAACCAAAAAAAAGTTACAAAAAAAAATTATTCTTTTACCCCAAGTCCATCCATTACCATCGTCCACCATTTTGCTGGTCATCCCGAAACACTACATACCCATCCCAACAACCTTCCCTTTGACACCAAACATCTCACATCAACCAAAAAAAAAAAATTGCAAAAAATATTTACTTTACACCGAACATCTGTTCCTCACGAAAAAACCCAAGTCATTTTATTTCATTCAAAAGGAAAAACAATTGCAACATACACATATCACATAACGTGTGTATCATATTTCCGTTATTTGACCTCTTCCTTTATACTCACTATATACACGCGCTTGTATATAAAATATTTTTTCGTTTCACTTCTTTATATTCTTTCGATTCTTCCATTCTACGTTCATTCCCGCATGTCGGGTGGTTTATACAAAAAAAAATATTTTTTTCTATGGCAGTGGGTATAGCGTTACGCCAAAATAACGGGATGTAACGCTGAGCGTTATTCACAAACAAACAAACAAACATCTCGTCTTTATAATAGGTAATGTTAAAAAAAGGCTCGAACGTATCTAAGTAAATATTGCCTTAACTCTAAAGTATGTGTGATTACGTCCACATCAAATTGAGCTGGAAATTGCCGAATGGGCAATATTGAAAAACCCGTACGAAGCAACGGCGCTAAAAACCCCTCCAAATCCTTAAAATATTTAGAACCGACCTAGAGCACTTAGGAGAAGGAGAGGCCTCTGACCCATGCGTCCATGGACAAAAAAGTTTTCCTCTTTTTTCTTAACAACACTGCACAAAAAACGTTATCATTTAAAAAAATATTCATGAAAAACCACCAAATATCGAGTACGGTCGCGTAGCGTGAGCTTGGCCCACAATAAGGACACTACAGCCCGAACCACTCAATACATTTTCGCCAATTTAAGTTTCGCGATTTTCTGATGTCCACATCTTTCATTCAAAACCTTCATTCATGGTCCTTAGATGACGAATCAACAAAAATATTATGGGATTGAATCTGGGCACTGTCGGCTTAAGGGCCCCGATCTAGGGCCGTTTAAGTGGTTTTTGGTCTTTTGTACATACATAACTCGAGTAAATCTTTTCTAATGTTTTAAAATTTTAAAAACCAATTGAAACAAGATTAGTCTGTCCAATATACAAATTTAAATCGATTTACCTAATTGAAAAGTTGTTAAAATCTTATATCACAACAAAAACTCTTTTTAAAGGGGAAACGTGACGCAAGTCCTCGTCCCTTCTTCCAAAACAACTGATATCAATTTGGGTGACGCTTACAGCTTCGGAACGCACAAAATTCTTTTGAAATATTTTCATTTTTGATTAAAAAACTGCGTCACAAATGCCGGACCCGCCAATGTAATAATTTGTCAACGCTTTCAGCTTTCATACGCAAAAATTTGATTTACTGTACAAAAATAAGCCCTACATCCCATAAAGTCAAATTTTTGCATTGTGAAAGCTGAAAGAACGGAAAAACTATAACACTGGGGGGTCCGGCATTTGCGACGCATTTTTTTAATATTTCAAAAGAATATTGTACGTTCCGAAGCTGCAAGCGTCACCCAAATTGATATCAGTTGTTTTGGAAGAAGGGACGAGCATTTGCGTCACGTTTCCCTTTTAAAATGGGTTTCCGTTAAGATTGTAATGTTTCGCATTAAGCGCGGCGGCTACTACTTCCATTGGCGAAAATGATCCCCTCAATCTCCTCTACAACATATGAAAATTCTTTTGAGCCGCCGCCGCCGAACCGAAGCGCGGCGACTACTACTTCCATGGGCGAAAATGATCCCCTCAACTTTCTGTACAACATAACACCCAACCCAACAACTTTCCCTTTGACACCAAACCTCTATCTCGAACACACAACCATTGCCTCATACAAAATGTGCTATCATACACACAAACACATACATATATGGGCTTTATATGACGCCTTCTAAGAGCCCTGGCGCCCAAACGAGGCCGGTACCCCCCTTTTTTAAAATCTCATATGACGTAGAATGCCCACCCGAAGGTTCCTGCAAAATTTCAAGAAAAGTTATCGAGCCGTTTTCGAGTACGAGCCAAAAAAGTCGGTTTTCATACAAATGGCTCTGGAACTAACTAACTAACTAAGGAACTAACGTAAGATGTTTCCATTAACTTGGGTTTATATGAAGCAGCACATTTTGTATGGAAAATGACGATTTTCTAAAGGTCATATCTTCGGATACACTGGACCGATTTTAATGAGTAAAATGTTGACTTCAATCAAAATTTTACAAGGAATCCAATGAACTAGGTCTCAGGGGGGTACGAGGCAAGGGAAAAAAGTCAAAACTTAGCTGTATATATGGTTCCAAAGTCTACGAAAAAAAAATTTCTGAACCGCGCGCCCATGATTAGCTTTGATTAAAGAAATTTAAAAATAAAAATTAAATCTTTTCTGATTTTCATAAGCTTTTTTCGTTGGAAAGACCAGGGCATAGCCGACAATTTATGGAAGAAAATTTTTTGAATTTGAGTCCTTGGACTTAGCCAGGGCACTAAAAACGAGTCTCTGCTAGGGCTCTATGTGTTTTTTGTACATAACTCGAGTAAATTTTTTTTGTTTGAAAAACTTGGGCATGACCGACAATTTGTGTAAGAAGCTTTTTTGGATTTGAGTCCTTGGAGTTAGCTAGGGCACTACAAACGACTCCCTACCTGTTTTCCGTACATAACTCGAGTTAATATTTTCCGATTTTCAAAAATTTTTTTTTGTTTGATAGATCTAGGCATGAATGACAATTTATAAAAGGAACTTTTGCCTGTGCTAAGGGTTCAAGTGGGCCTCATGTCGGTCCTAAGGTCGGCCCTATAACAGCAAAATGAGGCCTCTACTTAAGGCCCTAGGTCAGTACTAAGGTCGGCCCTAGCCCAAAAAATGGTTTTTTGCTATGTTGTAGAGAAAATTGAGGAGAACATTTTTGGGGGTCAATTTTGAGCTTTCGGAAAATATTTTTACACCGTTTCTTCGGACGGGTTTTTCAATATTGCCCTATCGGCGATTTCAAATACAATTTAATGTGGACGTAATTGCACATGCACATGCTTTAGAGTGAAAGCAATATTTACTTAGATACGATCGAGCCTTTGTGTAACATATGTTCTGCTTGCCATATCTATCCTGATACGTACTGATATTCCTTGCATATGTTTTCATCGTAACATATGTATCTACACGCCCGATCAGAAGGAAAGTAAAAAAAAGCGCAGCGGAATGTTTACTTTTTCAAAATTTCTCTCCACGCAAATCTAGCATTACAACTTCGCAAGTAAAACAAGATAAAAGCGTCGCATTGGTTATCAAAATTTTGTCAAATATTTCATCTACCCCTACGGCTCTGCAATAATGAGTGGTCACACTGATGAAATGATGAATTGGAAGGATTCACCCGAATTCGAAGCCTTTTCATATTTTTCCCGAAGGGCTTTTTCGAGCCAGTGCGACCCTGGCTCTCTGAAGTATACGTTAAACAAAATTCGAAGCGGTAGAATCAGTTCTCTCAAACCAGTTGGCGGGCTTGGTCCGCAAGCCTGTTTGACAGCATTCAGCGATAAGTTTGACGCCATTTGTGAAAGACTCATGATACTTTTGAATGTTTTGCAAAAAATAATATGAAAAATACTGACTTCGAAGTTTGTCTTGTAAGGTACGTAAAACAATAAAAATAAATGAATTAAGCCTAGTTGAAAAAATTTAGAAAAATGTTCTGGTCCGCCATTTTGGTTAACTAACTCAATGTGCTATCACTCGGTAAGCTACTCGTACGTGCATTAATTTTTATAAGCAATAGCGATCGTTACATCCTACCAAAAAGAACACGTTCCTAATAAAATCTTTCTGAAGAACATTTGTAAGGCAGTCTTGTCGATTTGAAACATTTAGAAGTGTCAGCTGTTGTTTGAATTTTTAAGTGTCATTTTGTTGTTTGAATCTTGAAGTGTCAACCACACATATTTTTGAGGAAATCAAAGTTTTTTGTGAGTGAATGTACATTCTAATGCGATGTGTAATGCATGGAATGGAATGAACTTACTTGTTGTGGAATTTTGTGAAGGAGAAAAAAATTTATATTACATGGCGACGGGACCGAAGATGATGGCATTATTTAGACCCGTACGAAGAGCATAGTTCTTCTAAAAGGTGTCTGTTGCGTTTACCAAGAAGTTCGTAACCAGTCGAATTTCGATCCGGGAGTAGGGGGAGAGCATCGATCACGGTCCTTAGATGCAGAATCAGCAATAAAAAAATGACCGTCCGTCAACACGATAACTCGAGTAAAACTCAACCGATTTTCAAAAACTTTTTTTTCCCTGCATGTTAATCGAAATATCTTTTATGGGATTGAATATGGACACTGTCGGGCACCGCCGAGCTAGGGCCGTTTAAGTGGTTTTTGGTCTTTTGTACATAACTCGAGTAAACCTTTTTCGATTTTCACAAATTTTCTTTTATTTGAAAGATCTGGGCATTTGAGTCCTTGGACTTAGCTAGTGCGCTAAGAACGAGTCTAGTAGACTATGCTAGGGCCACATGTGTTTTTTGTGCAAAACTCGAGTAAATCTTTTCCGATTTTCATAATTGTTTTTTGAATCGACAGGTCTATGAAATCCCAACAATTTGTAGTAGAAACATTTTTGAGATTGGGCCCTACGATGTAGCTATGGCAATAAAAACGAGTTTCTGCTAGCGCTCTACATTTTTTTGTACATAACTCGAGCAAATCTCTTCCGAAAGGGCTAGGTCTGCCTCGCGTTTTATGGAAGAATTTTTTTTTCTTTAGAAACCCTTGGACACAGTCAGGACCCTAAAACTGAGTTTCTACTAGGGCCCAACGTGTTTGCTTACATAAGTTCGATAAATCCTTACTGCTTTCGTTGATTCTTTTTCTATGTGAGAGGTAATCGAGTACCGAATGGAACGTTTGCATTTTCGAAAGTTATTTTTAAACGATGCAAAAATACAATTAGAACAAAAAATTGTTCTACGAAATGCATCGAAATTTCTTTGCTGGTTTTATATTTTAGTTTCAAAAGTGTGTTTTCAGTACATTTTCCAATTTTGGATTTTTTATTAAGCAGCACTTGACCAGCAAAAATAGCTTTTTTCGTTAGAGAATCGCTAAAAATTACATACGAAGAATAGAGAGAGATATAGTCAAGTATAGTCATTTTCGTGTGTCAAAAATCCTTGCAATCAGAAAATAATTAATTAAAAATGAAAAACGTCATAATTTTACCATAGCGTGGAACAATTTTTCGCTCAGAATAATATTTAAAAAATTAATTTGTCTATTTTGCAGAGCAAATTGAGAAAAACATTTTTTTTCTAGGCAAGTATGAGTCCGAGACCTCTACTTAGGGCCCTAGGTCGGTATCAAAAAATGGTTTTTTGCTATGTTGTAGACAAAATTGAGGAGAACATTATTCTCTATTAGGGGGTCAACATTGTGCTTTCGGAAAGGCTTTTTTGCACCACTTCTTCGGACGTATTTTTAATATTGCCCTATCGGTAGTTTCCAAAGCAGCATCCAATGCATGATCACTAATCTAATACCACGAGAATCCCTGCAATGGGTTCGTACCTTGGACCTTCATTTAACATATAGAAGTAAAACAACAATGAGAAAAGATTTACGTGAGTACCTGGCGTAGCCTTTACCTCACGGGTCTCTAGTGCATTGATGAAATGGCGCAGTCACCGTTTTTGAAACCACATCCACCACGTTGCAACCAAAACAGGTGCCTCTTCATGTTGGGGTCAAGACATCGATGTTGTTGATATCTCGAGGGCTCCCCAACCCCGTGGTACCGATATTTAGATGTTTTGACCCTCGGGTAGGTCCCCACAAACCTTTCGTACTGCTACAGATGGGATCTTGCACTCCCGGCACTGCTAGATCTGCTCGGGTGCGTGAGGACACAACTGCCCAATGGTCTTTCTGGGATTGCCCAATGTTTGCCCTAAAAACTTTACCCTGCACTCATATATATATATAGAAGTAAAAATAGGACGAATGTAGGCTTATATCAAAATCAACAAAAACTGTTTTTGAAAGCTTTTGACCACTAAAACAACAATCGTATTTTAAGCCGAAAATATTTTCGGTTCTCTAAAGACGACCTTTGAAAGTTAGAAAGATGGTTCCAAAGAAGTTGTAGAGAATTAAATTTAAGCGAACACGTGTTTCAGGGTTTTGGGAATTATGGCCTAATCCCTGGAATATGGCCACTTCTAGAATACGGAGTTTGTCTATAGCATTTTTCAACTTCCAATATTTTTCGGTTCTTCTCGCCATAACTGAGGTCATACAATGGAGCTTCCTAGGCTTATGGGATTCTTGTGGATTTTTCTAGCACTTTTCAACCTCAATGTGGTTTTTTGATATTTTCGGTCATTCTGGACATGACTAAGGTATTCAAATTGACCAAAATTTTGAGTGGTTTTTGGCGAGAGATAAACTTACAAAAGCACTGATATCCGACAAAAAACCTCTTGCAGAGGAGGCGTGACGCAAGTCTTCATTTCTGCTTACAAAAGTTGTGAAATCAGAAAAGAGTGACGCATTGAGCATCTAAGATAAAACGATTCTCTTACAGTTACAAAAGTTCTGAAATCGGAGGAAGGTTACGCATTCAGCTTCGATACGCAAAAAAAATTGTTTTTAAAAAATTGCGTCACAAATGCCAGACAACGAAATAATATTTCTAAGCTTTCAGTTTTTGCTGAATGCGTCACCTTCCTCCGATTTCAGAACTTTTGTAACTGGAAGAAAATCGTTTTAACTTAGATGCTCAATGCGTCACCCATTTTTGATTTCACAACTTTTGTAAGCAGAAATGAAGACTTGCGTCACACTTCCCCTGTAAGAGGTTTTTTGTCGGATATAAAATGCGGAAAAAAATCCGGAATCCTCAAAATGCTCAAAGTCTGGAAGGCTGGAATAGTGGTCAGCTTTCCGGATTTTGTACGGAGTAATTAAAAATCCTGAAAGCCTGAGCACCGTCCCAAGCGAGGTTTGGGGCAGTACTTTATGCACTTCAGACAGCCAGCAGGACGTAATTAATCTCGCCGCAGGCGCGGGGATAAGAGAGCAGAGCCCCTCAATATTTAATATTCTTTGCTCGTCGCAAACGTATAATAGCTTTTTCGTCATGAATATGTTCCGCACACAGTGGAATCGTATTTCACAGGTTTTTGCACAACTTGTATTATACAGCCTCAAAATCCGGAATTTATGTTCAAAATTTCAGCTTGATAATTCCGGACTTTGAGGCTTCCGGTTTTTTCAGATTTTGTGATCCAAAAAACTATTACACTAAAATTGGGAAATATTTTACTAACAGCGCATAAGTATGCTTCAGATGTTATTTAATAAAAAGAAAAACGTTTGATGGAGGTCAATGTAATTTTGGGAGCTATTTCGATCTTAAAGAGGAAGGTGAATAAGACTTACCGCCTCTTCTAGCAACTTCTTTCCTTTCCCGGCAATAATTTTTTGATTTACTCAGTTGCTCGAACTAATTTTTTCTGTTAAGCTGTGTAAAAAATAAACGTTATTGAGACTAAATTTTTGTTGTTTCGTTATTTACATATTTAGGATAGACACTTGAAAAGTTAAGTTTTCGTCTGATGTGTGATAGTTCACGGCGCGGCGTCGCCATTTTCAATAATCATACAGAAACCTGACTTTATTTTTATCCTAAGTTATGTAAAGCTGTTGAATGTTCACGGAAATTGAAACAAAGATTGACTTTTAACCCGCAAGGATGTGAAAGTAATTTTCTAAATGAGAATTAATTACCTTAATTTTTTCTGCGTTTCTACCACAGATTCTGCTGACCGCTCGATAGTTCCTTGATTGTGCTGAAAAATAGTTTCATCGTCGCATTCTGGCAGCTGATTCAACCAGAACTCTTCGGATTCGGGTGATTCTTCAAAATAAACCTCTTCATGGCCAACAAGTTGTTCGATGAGCTCATGCGAAATTTGCATCTCCTTGGATGACAGCGATTCCTCCGTAGATATCTCTTCGTCTGATGGAAGCTCCATTAATATGGCATTGGATGATGGTCTTTCTTCAATCATAATTTCTTGGCTATCGCGATCCAACCCAGCGAAATATGTTTTCAACGGTACAATGGCACCGATACTCAAATCCAGAAAAAACGATTTTTGATGTCCAGACATTTCGTTTACTTTTTTGAGCGGTATATTCAATTCTTTAGCAATTTAAGAAGCAATGTCAAAATATACTTACGTCCAAAAGGCAATATTTTCACAAAATTTGTAGTCGCGACACACCCTCGCGAATGCTATGAATCAAAATGGTGTTTCGTTTTCAAATGAAACGCATGAGGATTATGTTGGCAACACTGAATGTAATCGGCTACTTTAATCAAAAGAGTTTTCGTGATCATTTCGTTGTACGATTTTTCGTTATTTAACAGGAATCGGAAACCGCAATAATGTTTCACATGATCCAGCATAAAAAACTTCACACGTAAACTGGACTGTGCATGTTTATGTTTAGGTCTATGAGGTTTTATGTGCCGTTTGTATCTCTTGCAATTAGATATGATGAATCCGCGAAATAAAATTTGCTGTCTGATCATAAGTAATTTGAAGCGCTTTTGAAACTTGAAAACTCAACTGAATCGTCAGTTCAAGTTCGATTGAAATAATTTCACCTTGAATTACCGAGCTAAGGACCGCTTAATTGTTTTGAGACTACGAAAAAATGTCGCCATGTACAATTGGGGTCAACATAAATTACCATCTTTCATGTTTCATCAGCTACCAGCTGGTTTCGCTTTTATATATTTTAGATATTAAAACGAGGGGTAGCCACGGCGATTAAATCTCATATAAAAAGTCGAATATAGTTCGTAGTGATTAGCCCTTCGCAACAAACTGTGTATATATGTGTATCTACAAAACAAATGTCAATAATATTTACATGACATGACTTTAGTTGTTTTGATTATGGCAAGCTAAACATGTTTTTAAATTTTTTCTTCTTTCAAATAGTAATAACTACTACAGTTGGAAGAAGAAGCTATAATAATTTATTTATTAATTAAATTTCGGTGAATCAGTGTCTAATAAGTGCGAAAAGAAATATTTCGATGGTGTGTGTAATCTGAAGAACTTAACGTTGACGTCCAAAAGATTTACTTCATTGAAAACTCTTGCTTTGGCTACTTTTTAGATTATGTGGACGTTTTGAGCATTACAACCAATCGAATTGACTATACCGACTATACCACTAATCCAATAATAAAAAAATTTGTTCGAAATCTAGTTATTTAAAAGAATTTGAAAAATAATGTTGCCATAATCAAAACAAAAACATGTTACGCGGCCCCGTACGAATCGCGATACGGTGCAAAGAATATCGGGAATATTTAATTAAATTGTTGATAAAGTTCTTATAAAGATGCATCGCGAAAAGACAATAGTGAAAAAGCCGTCCGAACGTTGTAACCCAAAAAATACAGCTACCAGACCATACCGGCTGTGTATAGCGAACCCTAGGGATGGCAGATAATTGATATGGTTATCAAATATCGATAATTATCGATTATCAATTATCGATATTTTATTTTATCATTATCATTTCATATCATTATCGAAATATCGATAATTATCAAAATATCGATAATTATCCAACCTAATAAAAATTAAATGAAAAAACAAGGGGTCCTTTCTTTCGTCCGTCACAATCGTCTACAAAACTAGGAGGTAATGCAAAACACGGGAAGTTATAGGTCATGTCTCGTCTCGATTTCCCTAAAGTACCTAGAGACGCCGCGCCGTTTCGACCCGCTGGTTTCAACAATTCACTAGGATCTTCTTCTTTATATATCCCGAGATGTATGAAGAGAATCCAGCGGATTGGTGGTCATCGTTAGGAACGACAAACCGCGATGATTTGTTGAAACCGCATGCGTTCTACGGTTTGGTTGGGAAACTGTCAGAAAAATCCATTTCGACATTTTGAATTTTCAACTAAAAATCATTGCACATTCACTCAGGGC
>CM055405.1:394541-413660 GCA_029228625.1 Pseudolycoriella hygida | reverse complement strand
ATCCCTTAAAGCTAGGAAGCTCTATTGCATGACCTGACTCATGTCGAGAATAACCAAAAAATATCAAAAAACTTGATGGAAGTTGAAAAGTGCTAGAGAAATCCACAAAAATCCTTAAGAATCCCCTAAACCTAGGAAGCTCCATTGCATGATCTGACTCATGTCGCGAATAACCGAAAAATATCAAAAAACCTGATGGAAGTTGAAAAGTGCTAGAGAAATCCACAAAAATCTTTGAAAATCCCTTAAACCTAGGAAGCTCCATTGCATGACCTCACTCATGTCGAGAATAACCGAAAAATATCAAAAACCTGATGGAAGTTGAAAAGTGCTAGAGAAATCCACAAAAATCTTTGAAAATCCCTTAAACCTAGAAAGCTCCATTGCATGACCTCACTCATGTCGAGAATAACCGAAAAATATCAAAAAACCTGATGGAAGTTGTAAAGTGCTAGAGAAATCCACAAGAATCCACAAGAATCCCATAAACCTATTAAGCCCCATTGGATGACCTCACTCATATCGAGAATAACCGAAAAATATCAAAAACTCTAATGGAAGTTGAATACCTCACTCACCCAACTGTGACACTCACACAACTGTGACACTCACACACATACACATTATTTTATATGGGATTTGTATGGGAGCTTCCAGGAGCCCTAGCGCCCAAACGAAGCCGGTGACCCCACTTTTTTAAAATCTTAGATGGCGTGGAATGCCCATCCGAAGGTCCCTGCAAAATTTAAAGAAGATCTGACCGCCAGTTTTCGAGAAATCGCCAAAAAAGTCGTTTTTCATACAAATGGAAATGCCACAACTAACTAACTAACTAACAAACTAACTCACCCACTAACTAACTAACTAACTAACTAACGTAGGATGTATACATTTTCTTTGGCTTCTATGAAGCAGCACATTTTGTATGGAAAATGACGATTTTCTAAAGGTCATATCTTCGGATCCACTGGACCGATTTTAATGAGTGAAAGGTCGATTTCAATCAAAATTTCCGATAAAGAATCCGATAAACTAGGTCTCAGGGGGGTACGACGCAAGGGAAAAAAGTCAAAATTTAGCTGTATATATGGTTCCGCAGTCTACGAAAAAAAAATTCTGATTTTTTTAATCGTATGGGGACTTGCGTCACGGGCGCAATGCTACCGCGCGCCCATGATTTCATTATTTTCTAAAGGTAACAGCCAGAGCGCAACCAAGTGAAAAGAAAAAAGGGAAAGAGGGGGTGTCCGTCGAACAAGTACTAAGAACGGTAATTACGCTTTGTCCAAATCAAAAGATGCGCACTATTTCGTCTCCTGTACTGAACTTTCACGGAAGTCAGCGAGGAATTCAATGCTACTCAGCTTGACTCACGCTTGATTTTTATATTAAAGTTAGAAAATTTATAATTTGCTCATAATCAAGTTTAGGCTGATTGACCAGCTGGTGTTCCAATACAGACAAAATATTTGAATATTATACTAGCAACAATTGAATTATTATCCTTAAGAGACGTTAGAGCCGCGTTTTAAATCTTTCAACCATACACTTCTACAAAATTTCAATATTATTATGATAGTTTACTTGCTGAATAATTTCACATAAAATTATATTCAAAGTGTTAAGTACACGTCTACTCAGTACTACGTATTTTTTAAATATTTAATACCAACGAGGTCAAGTAAAACTGGCCACAATAAGAGTTTTTCTTTGAAACCGAGTAAAGCGAATACTTACAAAGAATAAAATCTTTCACGAAAACGCCCGCTCTTGGTAAAAATATTTGAAATATAAGTATTGACAGTTTCAGCGCTACAAGAAGTTTCTGTTGATTTAGATTCTGACCAAATCGCAAATTATGTAAGGGATGGAAAATTTGTTTTTAATGGAAACGAACTGAAGACCTGTAAGTTCTTTAATTAAAATTATTTTTCCTTATTTGTGATAAAATTTGTTAATCGCGATTGTTCGTTTAAACAGATATAGAACTGTCTGGTAGTACAAAAACCGCTCAAAATAATTCGACCAGAAAAAGATCTTCAACTGACGATTTGTTATTTGTTGAAGGTCAATCGAATCCAGCGGTTTTTCTAAAGGAATTCGAGAAATGCGATGACACGAAAACGGAAAAGGAAAAATTATTTAAAATCCGAAACTTTGTAAATCAAGAAGACAAGCAAGCTTTCAGTAAGCTTTTCTTCACAAGTGAATTGTCAACAGCCAGAGTAAAATTCCTCAAAAAATATTCACTTGCTTTTACTACAAATAAAAAGAAAGAATTGGACTTTAGGTTTGAACAAGATACCAGCTTACGGTCGTTTATGTGCAAGAAAATGAAAGCTTTGTCCACATATACGCGCCTGTCTTTTGAGAATCAATTGGATATAATTTTGAACGAGTTACCTGTTGAAGTCTCGAACCTGTTCATCGTCCATGACAAAATTAACTGTACGAAAAAAGATTTGTTAGAATTTTGTGATTCAATACAGGAAATAATGGAAGATATGAATAATGAATCGGACAGAAGCGTAACTCTCACGGTGGATCCAATTGAACGAAATCAATGTATGCAAGATTTGGAAATATTCGATTCCGAAACTATGTCGGAAATAGTTTCATCTGAGATTAATTCATCGGAATTAGAATCGTCAGAACCGGAGAAAGCCACAAGTGGACGAAATGTTGTAAAAAAAAATCTGCCAAACGTGGTCGTGGTGAAGCATCAGGTGGCCGACCTTTCAAAATTAAAAAGATAATTTGTGAAAGTTCGGGAAAAGATGATGATGAGTCAGCGACATCTTCATATTCTAATTTTTAAAGTATTTCTTAATAAATCTATTTTCGAATAATGTCGGATCAGCGGCTATTTTAGTGAAATTATTTCAACAATTTTCTCTTGAAATAATTGTTGTACAAATATCTATTTTAGTGCAATTATTTTATTTTTAATTGTTGTAGAAATATTTTCACAAAAACAGCCAATGTGTCGGATTGATTCCATCTAGTTCGGTAGGTCGAAAGTTCAGTTGATTGGAACCTTTTGCTGGTAGAGGGTGTCCATAAAGAACGGTCGCTCTTAGAGGGGGAGGGGAATTTTTCAAAAAGCGGACAAAATGATCTGTGTATTGTGCTGTAAAATTCAGAAATACACGAGCTATTCACTACGTTGTGCCAGTGCGTGTGAAAGTGTCGCTTGGGGGTTGTTCATAAATAACGTCCATCAAAAGGTGAAGTGAGGGGATTTGGCGAAGTTGGACGAAATACGATGGGTGGGGGAGAAGCGGGGTGTATATCAAGAAGTAAAAAAATGGACGGCGTCGCACGTTTTAAAGATTAAGTATAACTGCACTTGGTCCAGTAACTCACTTTTCATAGTCGAAATCAACCTTACTAACACATCATTCATATTCTTAGTATTGTCCTGTAGACTTATCTACCAAAAAAGTGAGATAAACATCTGTTCTTATTTTTGACAGCGGTTCTCCGATTTTGCATGGAGTGGGGTGGGGTAAGAAATTATATATGTCGATCAAAATTAACCATCTTGACATAACTAAGGGACAACGTCAAAAATCGAAAGAGAAGTTCGTTGCATCTTCCTTTTCTTACTAAGTGTGTTGGTGATATTTGACCTGAATAGATACTATACAAAACGTAGCGACTAAGATTTGGTTTCCTAAATTGTTTTAACCTCAACGTATTCCATTGACCGGGCGTACGTTTTGTTGGACCCGTACGAATTGCAAAGGTCCTATACGTTTACTACAAACAATTTTATTGTAACAAGGGGTAGATCGAGGTGGGAGGGGGGGGATGCATCTATTATCGTCTAGAGATGACGAATAAGCAATAAAAAAAATGTCCGTCTGTCCGTCCGTCTCCCTTTTTTTCCCTGAATGGTAAATGTCTCCATGATTCAAGTTCGAAGATGAGCAAAATCGGCCAAGTAGTTCCGGATATATGGTGGAAGAAGTGGAGGTCGGACAAGAAATTTTCGAGGGTCGAAGAAACTTTTTCGCAAATATCTCAGCAAGTATAGAGCGGAAATTCCTCATGTTGGTGTCAAATGAAAGCATTTGATGTCACAAAATTGGGAAAATTTTTTTGTGGGAATCTGGTCAGGGCACTGGGACCAATGGAATGGATGAAATTGAGATTCTTGGCCATATACGAAAACAGTTTTTCGTCTATAGGGGTCGTGCACATATTACGTCACACTCAGAGGGGAAGGGGGGCACACTGAAAACGTGACGGAATCGGACGGGGGGGGGCATGGAACGTGACGTCACGTTTTGTTCCAATAAAAAGGAAAAATTTTTATTAGACATTCAAAACGCAAACTTCGCGAACCCGTAGGAAACCAGTTCAATCGATTCTGGTTGCGAGGATTCCCGTTCTATGAAATTTCTGGGGTAAATTTCTAGTCAATGTCAAATTTTATGTGAACTTTTCGCGTTTATTTTTCTGGAGCTAGGTCAGGAAAATTGTTTTCTCGTTCTCTAGAATTAAAATGCCACAAAATATTGAAAATAAATATATTGGAAAATCGGACAAATTGTGACATAAGCGGGAAAATCGCAAAAACCGCGGACGTCCTTTATCGACGTCCCTCTGGTACTATTCAACTTAGATAAAATTGATTTGAAAACACATCATTCGATCAACAACTTTTAATATGTGGTATGTCCACCTTTCATTTCAATCACTTCTCTGAGACGTGCTGGCATAGACATCATACAATTGTTGATAAAGCTAGCTGGAATCTCTTTCCAAGTACTTCTGATCAATTCCAGCAGATCACTCTTTGAAGATATGCAATTATGCAACAATTTCTTGTTCATCCTTTTTTGAAAATCCGCCCAAATATTTTCAATGGGGTTGAGGTCCGTACTTTTCGGAGGAAAATCAACCATTACTTTAACGCCAGATTTTAGTAAGTATTTGATGCCTTCTCCGTGAATCTTTGCGTTATTCATCATCAGAGTATTATCGCCGATAATCTGTTTAACTTTCGACCTCATCAATTGCTTAAAATGTGTCGAATTTAGCTTAGTCGGTACAGAGTAGATCATAATCGGCCCATCACGAGCGATCATACCAACAAGGTTCACTTTGTTCTTCGTATTTTGCACCTCTATAGAAGCAATTTTATCTGGGTGGTACCGTTCCTTGGCTCTTCTCTTTACTATCACCTTTTTAGAATTAGCGTAAGTCTGGACGGTTTTTTCATCCATTGCCACCACATGACCCCACTGCCAAGTCCAATTTTGATACTTCAGAGCAAATCACAAGCGTTTGATTTGATTTTGGATTGATATAAATTATTTTGTACATAGTTTCTAATTCCATTTTTGGACAATGTTTTTCTAATTGTCCCACAACAAATGGACAATTTCAGGTCTCGAATGCAGTCCTTATATGTATGGAAAGGATGTTTAAGGAAGTAGGTCAAAATGTGATAAACCGTCTGCGCACACGACGACGGCATTTTCGTATTTTTCGGGAGCTCACAATATTTCCTTTTTTCCACTGATTGATAACAGTTGAAATAGTTCTTCGACTACAACTCATTTGCTTACATATATCAACTATTTTGATGTTTCTCAAGTAAAATTGTATGATTTGTTGCTTATCATCAAGCGAAAGATGTCTTCCCATTTTGTCGAACCAAGTCGAAGCAGAAAAAGTTGTTTACTCAATGATGGAGAAACAGAAATTTGAGAATTTTACTAATCGTACATCAACGAGCACTTGACAATTCAAATGATATACATTACATTCAGGCTGAAGTTCAGGAAGGTGAGGGGTCTACAAAAAGTTTGTAGTTGTCTGAAAGTACCGGATATTGGGTATTTAGGTCAGATCTTCATCTTTCACAGGGTTGATAAAGTCAACTTTTTGAGTTTTTGTAATCTTTGTATTGTCGAAGTTCGCCCACGTTCGAAAAATGGGTTTTTCTCAATATGTTAAAAAGGATAAATTCACATGTTTCCTTCCAACATCGCCTACATGTCTTATTTATTGCATTACACAGTAACAATGAACTTTGTTAATTTCAGGGGACTTGGGGATAAGGAGACTTATTCTCATGTTGCATACATTACCTATTTACATTTGAAACTGTTGGTAAGTTCTGGACAAATTACAAATACATTAAAAAATTACATATACAAAATAAATTCAGTTTATTTATTTGACAATTATGCATCGGTTAATTAAGTTGGAGTGAGTTGCTAGGCTTGTGCTAATCTCTAGACAGTTCACCTAATTTCGACAATGCTTCTGCATTAAAAATCTGACCGTTAGTGCGTCTAGTAGACTCAAATAAATATTGCAGCTCATTTTTGTCGGCTTCGCGTTGAATTTTCTTATTTTGAAATTTAACTTTGAAATTTTCAAGTTGCTTAACTTTCAATCTTAGCGACGCATTATCTCTCGTCAACTTTGTCGTTCTCTGCTTCAACCTCTTATTTTCCGCGAAAATCTTCTCAGATAATTTTGAGATTGCTTTAGATTTCCTTTGTTGACTAATCGATGGTAGAGAATTTGATTCGTTGGCTGTTGAATAATTTGATGATAATGAATCAGAAACAGACGACGTTCGAGTTTTATGTAAGACATTTGTTTTTTCACAATTCCCCTCTTTCATTAAAGACTCGTATGAACATTTATAAAACGTGTTGTCGATTTTCAGCTGACGGTTTTCTGCCACTAATCGTTTCTTATCAGCCAAAAGTTCTTTTCTCTCCTTTTCGAAATCAAGATTTCTCAGCTCTTCAGATTGAATAACATCTTCCACAAACTTTCGATGGAATTTCTTTTCCTTATCGAGAACATTTTCGAGCTGTTTTATTTGTTGAGTTAGAGAATAATTTTCGGCTTCCAAAACATCTATGCGTTGGTAAAAATCGGCTTCCGTGTCCATTAAATCTCAATATTTAAGTACGATAAAATCTCGAATTTGTATTTTCTTGTGCTACGACTTTGGAACTGTAAACGAACGTGAGAATGACATAGATGATCTCAGAGGGGAAAAATACTAGCTAGAATTTTTTAGAAATAATTCTAAAAAAAAATACATTTTTTCCTGAATATACTAGCATAGAGGGGAGATTGAGATCAATTGATAAAAAAAGTTTTTGAAAATTAGAAAAGATTTACTCGAATTATCTGCAAAAGCAAAGCCAATTAGGCTGCCCTTGCTCAGCGACCCTTGGCCCAAAAATAGCCAAATTCAATCCCCCACAGTGACATAGTTTTTATTTTGCTACACTTTCAACTGTTTCATGAATGGAATGAATAGCAAAACGTTAAAGTGTAATAAAATAAGAACGTTTATCTGTAACCTCATTATCGATTATTTTTCACAAAAAAATTTGAAAATCGATCGAATTTTACTGGAGTTGTATACCAAGCCCGTATATAATAATAAGCCATTTCAATCGAGAGAGAGAGAGCAACCAGTTTTGTTATTTCGCATCAATCGGTGCCAAGGGTGCAGCTCTCAAAATTGTTGCACGGACGGGCATTTTTTAGACCCGTACGAAGAACAAAGTGGGTCTTATGCGTTTACCACGACGTTTGTAACCACCCCAATTTCGACCCGGAAGTAGGGGGGGAGCATCGATCATGGTCCTTAGATGACGAATTAACAATAAAAGAAAATGCCCGTCCGTCCGAGGGAAATATTTTTGGCTATGTAAGTATTTGCCCGATGCCTCCCCTGAGGACCCAAGTTCGGCCCTATACAAGACATGTTATAGAAAATATTGAGATGAACATTTTTGTCTATTTAGGGGTCAATTTTGTACTTTCGAAAGGCCTTTCTTACACCGTTTCTTCGGACGGGTTTTCCAATATTGCCCTCTCGGCAATTTCCAATATAATTTAATGTCGAAGTAATTTTATGCACTTAAGAGTTAAGGCAACATTTACTTTGATACATTCGAATCTTTTTGCAACATCTATTCTGTTTGCCACATTTATTCTGATACGTACGTGTCCCCTGCATAGGTTTCGTCATCTAAGAACCATGATCGAAGCTCCGCCCTACTCCCGGGTTGAAATTGGGTTGGTTACAAACGTCGTGGTAAACGCATAAGAACCCTTTTCGAAGAACCTCGTTTTTCGTACGGGTCTAAACATCATAGTCATGACCTTTTTACCTCCATGTGATGTAATGTAATGTAATGTAATGTAATGTAATGTACTATTTCATACAAAAAAAACCACTCTATGCTCTATCTCGGCCGGCTGGCTAGGACAAATTTTTTATTTGAAAGGACGCAAAGGACATATTGAGGACATAATAATATTTTGGCATGCATAAATGTAACACCACCAACTTTGACAGCTACACCACCGTGAGCGAGTTCTAGCTGGTCCGTTTTATTCTCTTTGAATGCCTAATAGAGTGTTGTGAGAGAGGATTTTAGCTCAGTTATTGAAGCTTGTCTTGCGGAAATCTATTGTATTTGTTTCAAAATTGTGTGTGAAAATTTATTTGAACTTTCTGCAATACAAGTTAAAGCTCTCTATTACAGAAGATTTCAGTTGCAATTCAAAGAGGCAATGCGGCATGCATCCTGGCAACATTAGGGAAAAGTAGAGTAGATGAAATTTATTTATTGTAATTTGTTGTTGAAAAGATCGTTTTTTTACTGGCTGCGCCATTGTGAGCAATCTTTTTTTTCGCTTAAATAAAAACATTGAAAAACTATAAATAACAACTTGTTGCCCCGGAATGTACCAATCGCCCCTGTGATTTTCAAATTTACTAAAAGATTCAAATTGCATACGTCAACAAGTTCAGAAAACTAAAGTTCAACATAATTTGGATTCGCAATTGATTTTAAAATGGATGAAGATTTCCATGTTATATTTGAAGTGAGAAACGATAAAGATCGCGGAATTTTGGTGTTAACTATTCGTTTAGAGGAGATGAGTCATAACGTCCATTTCTTCAAGTATCATCACCAGCCTATTGACCTTCGCCCTGAACAAGTTCAACTTATTATACGCGCGGCTAAACCGAAGACCAGAACTAAATCTGTTACGGTCAACATTGTATCGTTTGCGTCGCTTTATTGGAATGTTTTTGGTAAATTTTTCGAGTTCAAAGGGATGAAGTTGATGTCCACAGAGCTTCAAGTCTTGAAATTACAAGAGGCCAAAACCAATAAGGCAATCGGAGCGATTAAACGTAAGAAAACGGTCGAAGCCTCGAAGAAAAATAAAGAACAAGCGATACGTGAAAAATTGGTAAGCGACGAAATGAAGTTCCAATTAGAACGCGCCAAGCGCATTAAAGAAGCTAGCGCAGATTTGATGGAGACGGATGCAACTCAAGAATCAAAATGAATGTTTTATTAAGTAATTATTAGCATAAAATTTTGTTTTTTCTTTCTTTCGCCTTGTTGACAGCGTCTAATATAATGCTGGCGCGCTATGACTTCCAGTAAGATAATTTTCGAAAGGTCATACATCGTCAACTCTAACTGACCATCTCGTATTCTTCGATAATCTATGTAACGAACCGCAATTGTTATTTCGTTGAGGAATAGCGCTGACCTACTTCGAAGTGATTACTTGTTGTTTGCCGCCGAAAATAGGTGATGCCGATAAAAAAGATGATGCCGATGAAACTCCGACGATTCGTTTTGATACCAGTTATGTTTGAAGTATCTTTGTGTTTTACATGCTGAATCATGAAAATATTCTTGTCAATTAATTACAGAACAAAGGTCCAGCAAGATAAGTATCTGGAATTTTCTAGCTGGCAAATGTTGGACATTAGTGTCTATTGCATTTACCACGACGCTTGTAACTAGGCGAATTTCAACCCGTAAGTAGATCGGTTTTCCGTTTTGGGATGTTAATAAGAGAAATCTGCAGACAATTTTTGTCCGTCTGTCTGTCTAGAGACACGCTTCTATCAGAAGAAATGAAACATTTTCACCTTCACTGCTCTCAAGCGCCGCATTTTCATTTGAAATTTTTGGAATACTCGCCAACAGATGAGAGATATGAATACGACTTGCCGCTTTGCACCCAACACAAGCGACAAATTAATATTTTAATAACATTTGTCACTCATATCCCTGTTTTTTTCCTCAAGCACACGTTAAAATACGCTATTACAAAATTCGTCAAAACACTGCGTTGAAAACATGCTCCCAGTTGGTACACACTTCAAATGACTCTTTCGGAACAAATAATTATTTCTGGTTGTAGCAATTTTCCTGGTAGATAGAAAATTACTATAAGAAAAATGTATTTGAAGACCCCTACTTGCCGCGCAATATTGCACGACGAAAACAGTTTTCAAATACATTTTTCGAAATAATTTCAATGAGTTGACATGAAATTTTAGCAAAACAGGAAAAATGAAGTAACTTTTCTACCTACCTGGAAAGTTACAACAACTAAAAATAATTATTTATCCCGAAAAAGCCTTTTGAAGTGCGTACCAACTAGGAGCACTCGTTTTTAAGTTTTCAAAAATCCGTTTGCGTTTTTCAACGCAACATGATTAGGAAGAAAAACGTAAACAATAGTGCCTACACTCTTTTGTAGTAGTTTCAAATTTCAATTTCATATACGCAAATATCCTTTTTGATGTATTGAGATTGTTGTGCCAATTTCTTCTGATTTTAAATAAACATGCACTTCAGTTACTACAATCTAATGAACAAATTTCTGACACAACAATCAATGACAGCGGACATATTCGGACATATTTGTTTCTGATTATCATGATGATATGAGCTACCGCCTGACATGGAGACGCTTTTCTATTCAGTTTCTATATCAGTTTAATTTTTCAATTCAATTTTATTTTTGAATGTGACTCATACAATTCATGGAATTTACTTTCTTCATTCGAATATGCGATTTTTCGTTTTTTTTTAGAAATTGCCGCAACTTGTAGAATTACTCCAAGCAAATCAATTTTGATGCACATTATTCCCCTTGGGCAATGGTTTCGTTAACAATGTAACAGGAAATGTAGCACCATTGCCAAATCGAGGGTTTTAGCCGGCATTACCTGTTGATGGCATTGTCGAATTATTTTTTGTATTGCATGTGGATTCAACGTTTGCGTTTCTTTGACACCAATATCAAAGTCATAGGAGCTTGATTCTTCATCGATTTCACTCCTTTAAACTTGCATCAAAATAATTACAAACTTTTTACATCTGCGCAGTTTATTATATAATAATCCGCCGTTACAGCCCGTCCGGGTCATTTTATTTACTAGTTCTAATTTTTTTTTTGTGAGGTTTTGCTCACATGGATTCTCTTAGAGATCCTTTCGTTACCGACGTTTTTACTGTGTCAGTGATAAATTGCACAAAAACCGAGTACCATCTATGATGTACTAGGTGCGGACCCAGTAGGGCTTGCCGGTTTGCCCCATCAATGTGTTTTACCGGCAGGCATATTACCACTGCAAAAACCTGCGCAGAAATAAAAAGTTCGTAATCATTTTGACGCAAGCTTACAAACCTCTTGCAGTTTTGCTGTTAATTACAATTCCTGTATCTTGGTTTCGTACAAGATCAGGATCAGACGTTGTCAAAACAACTTTAGAATTTTTGATGGAACTTTCACTTGAGGCGATTACGGCATTTATTTTTTCTTGGAGTATCACCATCTCACTTACAAAAAGTTAAAAGAAAATGTAGAACGTCCAACATCCAATACTTTTCTTCTTTGTAAATATGACAGTTGCGCAATTAAATCATATCAAATTATGATATCACTCGCTGATAACTTATCTTTGCTGAATATTTTAATAAAGTAATCAAGCAAGCATTCTTGTCGCGCAAATTCCAAAATGTTAATATCAGAACTGAATTATTGTGTGCATTGGTCCTTTTATATGCGTAAGGAGTCGTGCCCGCCCCTTAATTTATCAAGCGGGTCCTAAAAAATGACAGGCGCGGTGGATTTACAACCGTTTCACTTTCCCCTCCCCTCCTTTCTTGTTAAGGGGGGTAAATGAACAAAAAACAACTTTCAACATTTTCGCGAGTCTTGTAGCACCATATTCGATTTTTTTCGATCTTCCAAGGAAAGAGTCCTTTGGCTGAAAAAATTTAGCCCTAGGCGCTGCCTATCACGTTCACATTTAAGTTAGCGCCTTTTCAAACCTACTTGAAATTGATCGGTAGTCATATTTTTTACATTTTTGTTGTTTTTGAATAAGTGTGAAATTAAAAATTAGAAAGAAATTAATGTCTTTTAATTATTTAATAACTTCTGAATACTGAAATATTGCATAAATAAATCAGTTGAATGATGAACATCCAGTTGTAGAAAAAGATTGAAGATGCAAATTCAATATGACTCCTTTTGCTATCCTGTTAAAATTAATGGTAATTTTCTGTCAGGTTTATTTGGCTATCTTTTTACATAGCACATTTATTTCGACTCACGGAAATTCAGCTTCTGTTTAGAGAAGGCAACTATAGTAAACACAAATTGCAGATGAAAACAGTATTCTATTATTATCACGTTAAAAGTAGATCTCAAATTGACAGTGTATTGTCAACTGAGCCGAACCCAAATTCAAATGTTGCTCGTTTTATATTCAAATGGTTTGTCTGTATTGTAACACCAGCTGGTCAGTCAGCCTAAACTTTATTATGAGCAAATTATAAATTTTCTAATTGTATGTCCACATATTAGACTGTAAAGAGTGCGCAAGCCTTAGATGCAAGTGCTTTACCTACTCCACAGCTTTTTGTTGTCTTTTCAGAACACGCATCTGACTGACAAACTAATATCCATGGCGAGTGATATTTTTAAAGGATTTGATCCAGCTGAGTTCGAAGTTTGTATCTGTACTTTTACAAATTGAAATTATTTCATAGCATTCGGTCGAATTCTAAAATGAAAAGCGATAGGGAAATAATCTTGGCAGGAAATCTCTCCGCGGTGAATAACGACTGCTCGGGTGTTAATAACAGCGCTCAGCTACGTAATTGCACACTTGAAGTGACACTTGAAGGAATTAACTAACATTTTTCTTATACACTATGTCACCAGAAGGCTAAAAATCATATATTTAGCGTTTAACGAATTATGAATGAATGAGTCCGGGTGCTATTAATACCCGGGCGTTATAAGGTTCGGTTAGCGGATGTTATTAACACCTCGGGCGTTATTCGCGGGGAGATATGTCACGTCATCAAATTGAATGCCACACATGCTACTGTTCAACATCGATGTACATCGCCGAGTTTAGTCTCTATAGAGTATTTTCAAGAATGTAATTTAATAATTTAATCAAACTTGTAGGGCGAGAAGTTACTGCCGTGTTACACCAAAACAACTCAACGCATTTGTGTATTTGCTAATTAGAAGCTTTCGAGAGCTTTGAGCTTCTATTTCAGCGAGATATTCCACTTTTCCAGTGGTATTCGAAAGAAGCTCAAGGTTCACCAAAGAGCTTTAAAGCACAGATTTGATGCTTTACGCTGTTTTGGCTCAACACGGCAGTACAAGAGAGCGTACGACCGCCGCTTTCGTGTCCACAATTTCTATAGATATATTTGCCCACCAAGAATAGGTAAATGGGTACGATACTTTCCTCTCAAAAATTTACTCTATGCGTGAATTCACTTCGACTAGTCGGTTGATTGACCTCATATGTTAGAATTAAAACTGGCATTCATATGCAGGTGTGTCGTGCTTCACCAGGGTGGCGGTTGATTGATTTAAGCAAAGCTGTGTTAATTTGTCCATTCTGCAAAGATTTCATCCGACCTCAGCTGAGAAGAGACCGTAAAGATCTTGATTGGAACCTTGGAAATGTGAACCACCATCTACATAATGTTCATAAAACGGGTAAACTTCACCAAACCTCGGAGTTACATTACTAAATATTTAAAACTGAACATATTTCTTGCATTCAGTATCAACTGACAATACTCACGAGAACGTCGACCTCAGCTCCATTTTGGATGTTGTAATTAATGAAGATAATCCAAACGAAGTAAACGATCAATTGGACATCGACTCACAAATCACACTAGGACCGATTCCCACTGTAAAGCTTGTTCCGGTTAAAGTTCCCAATAAAAGTGTCGCAGTGGTCGGGGAAATTTCATCAAATCAAATTAATGACACTGTGGAAAATCTCGACGAGCGGAATGACACGAGTTCAATGGATGCTTGCGAAAGTTGTTTCGACAATCAGCCCGAAACGACTTGTATGGAAATGAGAAGTTCAATATTGGTTGAAGCGAACGAGCAACTTGTTAATCGATGTGGATTTAACGTCTTAACCGTGCCAGATCAATCCAATGAATATTCGTCGAAGGAGTATGTTGCAACAACTGACACAAACAAAACAACAATTAGAGAATGCGACTGGCTCAATCCATCCATAGTAAACAAATCATCCATCAACAACGAACTTGAATCGACTGATTCCATTGAACAAAGCGATCAACATATCAATCGACCTGGAACAAAAGATACGCCCGTGCCATACTCGGAATTAAGTACCTGTGAATCGAATGAGCATGACGAAGATTCGCCAAAAGAATTGATTACTGAGGCGAGCTCAGACACCTTCCATGAGTCCAATGAACGTGAGAAAGACTTGTCAGAGCAACTAAATAGTACGGATGAGACGAACGAAAAAATTTTGAGTGTGAACGATGAATTCAATTCATTAGACATTAGCATATGAACGATCAACTTGTTACTCGACTTGGCACTAACAGCTCGCTCCAGCAGGATACAGGATTGGGCATCATTGAATCAAGTCAACAATGTGAAGAACCACTAGAGCAATTTCATTAGATGGATCAGACTAAAGGAACAAACTTTGGTGAGTGCGATGAGTTGAATCCATCTGACATTAGCGAATCAACCAATAACTATAAAACCGAAACTACTGACACCATTGAGGCCATTAACCAACTTGTGCCACTGGGAACAACCGACGCACCAACAAAGTTGAATACCAATTTGTTCAAAGAGAATGATGAAGGGTCGTCGAAAAGCAATGATGTTTCGGATACAACCGCTCCAATAGTGTGCATCACTGAATCCAACGAAACTTTTTCAAAACAATTTAATGGCACAGCTGAAAGGGCCGAAACGATTGAAGCGGCCGATCAACTTACTACCACATATGAACCGGCAAGTCACAGCGAGCTAGATACACAACTAAGCATCATTGGATCGGATGAACACAACGGAGAATCGCTGCAACAATTTGATCGCATTTCTCAGACGAATCCACGAATTAGCGAATCAATAAGCAACTTTGAAGCCGAATCTACTCAATCCATTGAAGGGATTGATCAACTTCGAATGCGACTTGGAAGAAAGAACTTTCCCAGGACAGATTCAACATCGCTTGGCAATGGACTTGAAGGAAAGAATGAAAGTCCTTCGAAGAAAATAAACGATGTTTTTGAGGCATCCAACATCAGCAAATCATCATTCAAAAAATTACCTGCGAAAACAGTTTATGAAGCAAACGATGTATCATTGATAAACAGCGAGTTCAGAGCAAACGACAACAAGGTCGACTGCAATCGAAAACCAGAGATCATAGATGTTTTCAAATCAACCGGCATTAATTCGCTCCACACCGATGAAAAGCGTAATTAAAGTAACTTTTAGTGATTTAAACTTTGTATATCATTGGGGCTAGTTTTGTTTGATCCTTATATTTATTAAATGCTGATCTATTTTCGTCTTCTTGGCTTGGGATCAATAATAGGCTTGTTTCTACTCAAAATTGCTTTGCTATATTTCGTTGCGCTAAACAAACATCTTCAGGCTCTTTGTTTCTAAAAATTTTTACATTACAAATTACATCGTCATCTCTCTAAATACAGCATATTTCTTTTATCACATATTCTCCTTACCCTGCCTTGTCCTTCGTTCACCATAATTAACATATAAAACATATTAATTAATTAACAGACATGCATTGAACATTTATCACAGTCCGTTTTGCTAACAGTGGCTTGAATATACTATTATTTTACTCTTCATTAGGTTTCTATAAAATACTATCTCTACAGTGATAATCTCTACCAGAGAATCATATGTAGACCAAACTCGTAGACGTTTTGCACCACCCAGGCCGTCCCTTTTTACTATGACGTTCAACACCACCCAGGCCGTCTTATTCTACTTTATCTGGGGGAATATTCTTCCTAGTCCGCAGACACCAGATTTACTACTTGGTTGTTGTTTCTCTTTTATCTGGGGGAATATTCTTCCTAGTCCGCAGACACCAGATTTACTACTTAGTAGTTGTTTCTCTTTTATCTGGGGGAATATTCTTCCTAGTCCGCAGACACCAGATTTACTACTTAGTAATGAAACTCACAACTGTTCGTATTCGAATGATTTATTTCAACATGAAGTATTTTTTTATTTTAAATTTGAAGTAAAATTTTCCGAATTCAACAGTTTCAACATTTTTGAGATAAGTTTAAAATTATTTTGCAGCGGTAATTCGGCTCGGGAAATAACCTCCAAATCGTCAAAATAGAGCATCCTGGACAGCGGTGGATATATAGTTTTATCTATCGAGAGCAATATATCGAGTTAAACAGTTTTGCCCTAGGGTAATATGTACGAGATTATTGCTCCAGATAGATAAAATCGGTTATCATTCCTATGTGTTTGTGTTCATGTCTTGTATAAGTTTAGTACGTTGCTGTAATTTTGATGTACTCTGTTGGCATCCCTTTTGAAGTTATGTGATGTGATTCCATATAATTTAATGTATCATGATTCCATCAGTTGTCTTTTAAAAGTGTTCTTTTCCCGGTCTAGGATTTTGATTTTTTCTGGGTCAAAATCTGGCTCGTGCCCTGGGTGTTCTAGTGCGTGTTTTATTAAAGCTGATTTATATCCTGGGTTAAATCTATTGTCTATAGACAATCTATAGTCGGTTTTATATTCTTGGCCACGTTTATTCGTATTCCTTTCCGTTTCCCCGATATAAAACGGGTCAGGGCAAACTTCTGCCTTGCAGTCAATTCTATACATGGCGTCTGTTTGTTGTTCTTTTGGGATGTTTAGTTTTATTGTGGTAGTTAAATTAAGCCGTCCGAATAGGGCCGTGTTCCACGGAGGGGGCGGGGCGGGGGCGGAACCGGGAGTCGATTTTTATCATGTCTCACGAAATTTTTAATCGTAATGTTCGAATAAATTTCTAAAGTCGTGTAACTTGTGGCCTTTCACAAAGTGCGAACACTCTACGGGAGGGAGATGTTTTCAAAAGCGTGCAAAATAGGGCAAGTAAAGGAAGGGTAAAAGGGCGTGCGCACTTTGCGAATGACCCCTTACTCATCGATTAGTTCATTAAACTATTGATTATCTAATCTAATCTTGCTACTGATCGCTAAAACAACGCCGCGCCGCAAGCGATAATATTAAAATATTAAATCAAGTAAAGTGAAAACCATTTCTTCAGTCGTTCCTTTAAAAACTAGCGTGTGAATTGCTAGTAATCGACGAGTGCTTTTGTGATAAAAAATCATAATTGCGAAAATTTTGAAGATGAAGGCACCTTTTCATAAAATGACTGCACAACTGGTTTTCACTTTACAGCTCCTCAGGCCCATAGCTATTTTCGATTGGCATCCCAGCCATTTACCTAAATCTCATGTGCTTTACTTTTTCAGTTTTAAGTTTATAAATAAGCCATTGATATGAGTATATAAAAAAGCCGTAAATTATTAACAAAGAAGAGGTCTTGCCGTGGAACCACCCCGATGACGTCGTGTTAGCTCAGTGGTAACCTACTGGCTTTCCATCAAGAATATCCAGGTTCAATCATAAATAAATTGTTCGGATGGTTGTATCGCACTTGCCACTTGTTTACAAATCCAGCTGCTACGTTAAGTCATGTCTAAAATGTAAAGACAGACTCACATCGGTTTGATGGGCATTTAGGCGTTGTCAGATGTACGCTACGTTTTTTGATTCGACGTATGCGACTCGGCTCAACCAGAAATACTCTTAAAGAAAGATTAAAAAGAGTACAGTTTTGTAACCCGATTCGTCTATTTTAATTAACCGAAAAAATCAAAACAAAAACAAGCAAGTTCAATCAACAAAATTAGAATGAAATTAAACTCAAACAATAAACAGTATTAGTCGCTCAGTATCTGCAAGCAAATAAAATAATCAAGAGTTAAAAAAAATATTTCAATAGGTGAAAATAAAACAATAAATTGGAAAAAAATTTACGGAAAAACGAAAATTAAAAACTAAAATTAAAGAAGATTAAAAAAATAGTTCAATATGATTTTTGGCGTGACTTGTCCTTTTTGTATTGGTTACTGGTCTTTGTTGGGACCGTACGTATCAGAATAGACGTGGAAAAACAGAATAAATGTTGCAAAAAAGATTCGACAGCATCTAATTTATTATTAGCTTAACTCTTAAGTATATGAAATCATATTCACAATTTGGATTGAAAATTATCGAAAGGGTAATATTAAAAAATCCGTTGGTCTAAAAACTTTTCAAATTTTGTAAAACAATTTTCGGTTATTATTATTATTATTAGCTCTACTAAGATCTAAAAATATATCCGATCAGTTCGATGGAACGATATGTCATGTTATTTTACATTCCTCTTGATGTATATATTACCATGCATATAATATTTAGACTGATGATTAATTCGAAGGACATTTCTTATTAGAATTTGTTCGACATTGAAATTCGAAAAATATTTTACAACACAAAGCACGAATACTTGTTCTGCAACAAGTTTTTATAAAAATTTCAAATCTCACTGAATAAATGAAGGATTCAAAAATTTGTGTGTCATTCCTTCGTTACTCACATTCACTCATATTATTGGTAGGTACGGACTAAACAAAATTGATCTATCGCAGTTTTTAAGGTTAACATAATTTCCAAAATATCTAAGAAGAAAGTCAAATGTAACGTGAGTGACTCTGAGATCTACCTTTCATAAAATTTTCCATATTTCTGGGATACTTTGACAGTAGCAAAATAGAATATTATTACACCTTCATTCTTTTCTTGACAAAAATGATCAAAAAATTTATAAAAATGTTAGAAAAATTTAAAAAAAAATCAAAATATGTTAAAAAA
>CM055405.1:370793-384186 GCA_029228625.1 Pseudolycoriella hygida | reverse complement strand
AGCCTTTAAAGGAACTTCCGATTGAAAAATATTTTTGCTGCCTGTCCGCGAGTAATGTTAAATAAAATTCGTTCCCTCAAATAGGCGAGTCAGAAAATTTTCAACAGGATTTCGTCCTAATTAGTCGACTAGACTGAAAAGCAGCCTTTAAAGGAACTTCCGCTTGAAAAACGTTTTTGTTGCCTGTCGGCGAGTAACGCTAAATAAAATTCGTTGAAGCAAATAGGCGAGCCAGAAAATTTTCAACATGATTTCGTCCTAATTAGTCGACTAGACTGAAAAGCAGCCTTTAAAGGAACTTCCGCTTGAAAATTATTTTTGTTGCCTGTCGGCGAGTAATGTTAAATAAAATTCGTTGAAGCAAATAGGCGAGCCAGAATATGTTCAACAGGATTTCGTCCTAATTAGTCGACTAGACTGAAAGGCAGCCTTTAAAGGAACTTCCGATTGAAAAATATTTTTGCTGCCTGTCCGCGAGTAATGTTAAATAAAATTCGTTCCCTCAAATAGGCGAGCCAGAAAATTTTCAACAGGATTTCGTCCTACTTAGTCGACAAGACTGAAAGGCAGCCTTTAAAGGAACTTCCGATTGAAAAATATTTTTGCTGCCTGTCCGCGAGTAATGTTAAATAAAATTCGTTCCCTCAAATAGGCGTGCCAGAAAATTTTCAACAGGACTTCGCCCTAATTAGTCGACTAGACTGAAAAGCAGCCTTTAAAGGAACTTCCGCTTGAAAAATATTTGGTTGCCTGTCGGCGAGTAATGTTAAATAAAATTCGTTGAAGCAAATAGGCGAGCCAGAAATTTTTCAACAGGATTTCGTCCTAATTAGTCGACTAGACTGAAAAGCAGCCTTTAAAGGAACTTCCGCTTGAAAAATATTTTTGTTGCCTGTCATCGAGTAATGTTAAATACAATTCGTTGAAGCAAACAGGCGACCCAGAAAATTTTCAGCGGACCTCGTCCAAATTAGTCGACTAGACTAAAAAGCAGCCCTTAAATGAACTTCCGCTTGAAAAATATTTGGTTGCCTGTCGGCGAGTAATGTTAAATAAAATACATTGAAGCAAATAGGCGAGCCAGAAAATTTTCAACAGGATTTCGTCCTAATTAGTCGACTAGACTGAAAAGCAGCCTTTAAAGGAACTTCCGCTTGAAAAATATTTTTGTTGCCTGTTGGCGAATAATGTTAAATAAAATTCGTTGAAGCAAATAGCCGACCCAGAAAATTTTCAGCGGACCTCGTCCAAATTAGTCGACTAGACTAAAAAGCAGCCCTTAAAGGAACTTCCGCTTGAAAAATATTTGGTTGCCTGTCGGCGAGTAATGTTAAATAAAATTCGTTGAAGCAAATAGGCGAGCCAGAAAATTTTCAACAGGATTTCGTCCTAATTAGTCGACTAGACTGAAAGGCAGCCTTTAAAGGAACTTCCGATTGAAAAAAATTTTTGCCGCCTGTCCGCGAGTAATGTTAAATAAAATTCGTTCGCTCAAATAGGCGAACCAGAAAATTTTCAACAGGACCTCGTCCTAATTAGTCGACTAGACTGAAAGGTAGCCTTTAAATCAACTTCCGCTTGAAAAATATTTGGTTGCTTGTCGGCGAGTAAGGTTAAATAAAATTCGTTGAAGCAAATAGGCGAGCCAAAAAATTTTCAACGGACCTCGTGCAAATTAGTCGACTAGACTGAAAAGCACCTTTAAAGGAACTTCCGCTTGAAAAATATTTTTGTTGCCCGTCGCGAGTAATGTTAAATAAATTCGTTGAAGCAAATAGGCGACCCAAAAATTTTCGGACAAAAGGGTTCTATTGCGTTTACCACGAATTTTGTAACCACAGCGACCACAGCGCTGGGATCGAATCTAGTAAAATCGTCATGTCTGCACTATCTCGGTTCGTAGCTACTTCACTTTAGTTACACTGTTTTGGTAACCTTATTGTAAACAATGTTGGTTGCAGTTGAGATAAGAGCAACGAAGTGAAAATATGTCCAAGATTCTCGATGAATTTGTACTAAATGTATTAGTTTTTCAAGTTTAGTTTCCAAACCATGTTCAACTAGAGGTTACTTTTTCGATTCAAATATGAGAAAAATGCAAAAAAATTGTGCCTATCCGTCCGTCTGTCAATACGATAACTCGAATAAAACTCATCGGATTTGCAAAAACATTTTTTTTTCTCTGAAAGGTAATCAAAAAATCTTTCTTGAGAGGGCGAGTTAGGGCCGTTTAAGTGGTTTTTGGTCTTTTGTACGTAACTCGAGTATATCTTTTCCGATTTTCAAAAATGTTTTTTTGTTCGAAAGGTCTAGGCTAGGCACGCTCGAAAATCTATGGAAGAACATTTTCTGATTTTGAACCTATGGATCCTCGGGCATAGGAACCTAAACCAATAAAACTGAGCCTCCACTAGGGCACAACGTATTTTTTCTACATAAATCGGGTAAATCTTATCCGATTTTCAAAATTTTTTTCTTCCAAAAGATAATCGAAAAATTGATAAATGGATTGGATTTTAACAAAATTATTCGAAAACTGTCGAAATACATACATGATCTGTCGGTTTCTATCGATCTATCTATCTATGTTCTATCTATTAATAATTTTCGATCTCGAGAACCAGACTGCCGATCTTCCTGAAATTTTCAGGGAACGTCAGTCTCGGCCCCAAATGAAAAATTTCATATGCCGCTTTTCCGGAAAAATTCTGGAAAAGCCGTGTGGAAAAGTGGTTAAATTTGAGGGTTTTTTTGGTAATGCTCGGAGTTTTCGAATTTTAGCTCCGGGGTGACAATAGCTAGAGAGTTGGTTCCTTCGAGAAAGTTATAGAGTTTCATCAGGAGAATTTTTTGATATCATTAGAAAATGGCTGCCAGCTGTCATAGCAGCGTCATCTTGGATTTTCGTTTGTGCTTTTTCGGTTATCGAATTTTAGCTCCGTAATGACACTAATTAGAGAGACGGTTTCCTCTAGAAAGTTATAGAGTTTCACCAAGAGAATTTTTTGGGATCATAAGAAAATGGCTGCCAGCAGTCAAACGGGCGCCATCTTGAATTTTCCTAAACAATAAATTAGGTTTTTTTTTGGTTTTCGAATTTTAGCTTCGGAATGACAATACTTAGAGAGATGGTTTCATCGGGAAAGTTATAGAGTTTCATCAGGAGAAGTTTTTGGTATGATTAGAAAATGGCTGCCAACTGTCAAAGTGACGCCATCTTGATTTTTTGCTAAATTCTGTATAAGAATACCTAGACAGTTTTTTTCTTCAGGAAAGTTATATGAATCAGTGGGAAGAATTGGTGTTCCGAAGGTGACACGAAGTTTTTCTAAGGAAGGCGAAGGTGACAAAAAGTATTCCGAAGGTGAAACGAAGTGTTCCGATTGTAGCCGAAGGTGTTGGAGAACAATTTTTTTCGTAGAAAAATTTTTTTGGAGAAAAACTTTTTTGTATAAAATTTTTTTTGGAGAAAATTTTTTTTTGGAGAAAATTTTTTGGAGAAAAATTTTTTTTTTTTTTTTTTTGAGCACAATTTTTTTTTCTGTGAAAATTTTTTTTTTTACAAACTTTTTTTTTTGGGCGAAAATTTTTTCTCGACGACCCGACCGCTTTTTTTCGGAGAAAGTTTTTTTAGGAGACAATTTTTTTTCGAAGAATGTTTTTTTCAAAAAATAGAAATTTTTTCAACAACTGAAAACTTCCAAAACGACTGATACCACAACAAAAACCTCTTAAAAGGTAAAGTGTGACGCAGTCCGAAAGTCCGCTTCCAAAATTAATGATATCGCTTGAAGTGACGCTATCGCTGATAATACGCAGAAGTTTGTTTGAATGGAATCTTGTGTTCAAAGTTTTAATTTCCTGAAAAAATTACAGCGCTTTTTTTAAAACAAAATTACGTTGTGTTAAAAAAATTGCGTCACAAATGCCGGACCCACCAGCGGAATAATTTTTCAATACTTTCAGTTTTTACACGCAAAAATTTATATTTACCTTAAACAATCTACGCAATAACAAACAAAAGTCAAATTTTTGTAGCGCAAAAACTGAAGGTACAGAAAAATTATTTCGTCGTTAGGTCCGGCATTCGAAACGCAATTTTTTTAACACAACGTAATTTTGTTTTGAAAACAGCGCTGTAATTTTTCAGGAAATTAAAACTTTGAACACAAGATTCCATTCAAACAAACTTCTGCGTATTATCAGCGATAGCGTCACCTCAAGCGATATCATTAAGCGGACTTTCGGACTGCGTCACACTTTACCTTTTAAAAGGTTTTTGTTGTGATCTCCATATTGCATAGTTAAGGAAATATAGACGAAAAACTGTTTCTCAATTTCATGAATTCCACTGGCCCACAAAAACTTTTTCCCAGTTTTGTGACATCAAATGCTTTCATTTGACACCAAAATGAGGAATTTCCGTGCTATAGTTGCTGAGATATTTGCGAAAAAGTTTCATCGACCCTCGAAAATTTCATGTCCGACCTCCACTTCTTCAACCATATCTCCGAAACTACTTGGCCGATTTTGCTAAGCTAATAGCTAATGGGAGGCATGTATCTTTCAGGGAAAAAAAGTTGAGCCGTTTGGACCGGACAGACAGACGTACATTTTTTTCCCTCCCACCTCGATCTTCCCCATGTTACCATAAAATTGTTTGTAGTAAACGTATAGGACCTTTGTACTTCGTACGGGTCCAAGCATATGCAAGGGACCCGTAACCATAAGAATATAATTAGCAAACAGAATAGATGTTCCAGAAAGGCTCGAACGTATCAAAGTAAATATTGCCGAAAGGGCAATGTTGAAAAACCCGTCCGAAACAACGATGTAAAAAAACTCTTCCAAAACCCCAAAATTGACTCCCAATTAGACAAAAAATGTTCCTCTCAATTTTCTCTACAATTTTCTAGCCGACATCTCAGGGCCGACCTAGGACCCTAAAGAGAGGCCTCGGACAAATACTTTCATGGACAAAAATATTTCCTTCAATTTTCACAGCAACGCAGCAAAAAATGATTTTTTTTGTCTAGCGCCGACCTCAAGACCTACCTAGGGCGCTAAGGAGAGGCCTCGGACACATACTTTCATAGACAAAAAAGTTTGGCTCTTCCGAGGGGGAAACGACTCCCAAAAAGAGTGTACCATGATTTAATTTCCGGATGACTTATGAAATCATTTTGTGATTTTTGGTGATTTTTGAAATCATATAACTTATAAAAATTAGGGATTTTTAATAATTTCCAATGATTTTTTGAATATTTTTTATGATTTTCAACGTTTTTTTGATTTTTCGATGATTTTTATTTTCGATGCTTTTTGAAACAATTTAATGATTATTTTGGTGATTTTTTGTGATTTTCGAAATCATTTAATGTTTTTTGCTGATTTTTGAAATCATATAATCTATAAAAATCAATGATTTTAAATGATTTCCAATGATTTTTGGAAGATTTTCAATGATTTTTGAGATTTTTAATGATTTTCCCGGATGATTTTTGATTTTTTCGCACCGTACTATGATTTTCCGGAGTCATTTCCCTCTCGGGCTCTTCTTTCTCTACAACATTTCACACTAAGCTTCATCATTAGAGGAATATGGATGACAAACCACCAAATATCGTGTAGTGTTGTGTAGTGTACTATAGTGGATTGGGCCAACAATGAGGACCCTACAGCCCGTATATTTCCACCAATTTTCACTAATTTTTTTCGTGATTTCTGAAAGTCAATATCTTTCATTCAGAACCTTGAGGAGCGATTTCCGTGCTAATTTCGCAGAAATATAAGTAAAAAAAATCACAGACCTTTAAAAAACCAAGTTTTAGACCACTTTTTCGATCATAACTTCGAAAGTTTTCGACCGATTTTGTTCAAATTCAATCAGAAGATTTTGAAAATCTGATAAGATTTTCTCGATTTATGTAGAAAAACCAACGGGAAAAAAGTTTTTGAAAATTGGTCCAATTTTACTCGAGTTATCGTGTTGACAGACAGACAGATGGACAAACATTTTTTTGCTTTTTTTTTTTACTTAGACAACAAAACTGGTCTAAAAATTGTTAACACATTGATCGGACGATTCCCTAGTACGAGTAAGATGTTTTTTCTATAGGTTAATCAGTTGTTAGACTCGCTAGAAGCATACGGCTTATGTGTACACCATTACTTTTGAAAATCGGTTCACAAAATAATTTTAGTTTAAAGCATTGGACTAAGTTAATTCCCTAAAAATGAGCGACCTAGTACCTACCACCTTGTGTACCACTAGAACACACTGGGACTTTAATCAGGCTCACAGAACTCATTCAACCGACAAATATGTTATTTTTAACAAAAGTCACAGAACTGAAAAACTTGTTTCCATTCTGAGGTTTATTGAGTGTTATTGAGCTTCCTTACTTATCTTACAGAAATAGGGAAGAAAAAACCAACCCAAAACGCAATTTCTATGAAAACCAGAAAACCATTACTTCGCACGGGCTTATCAATTGAAAGAGCGTCTTCTTTATTTCTTTACTTTAAGGAGTCAATTAAAACGAAAACATTAAAGTAAGCCATAAAAAAGAGATTCATTGAATCATTATTCGATAGTTTTTGAATACAAACCTTCCGAAGTACAGCTCTCTTCATTCCTATTTTTTGAGTCAATTTCTTGTATATTTAAATCACTAATTTCCGAATCACTGTTTGATATACTTTCAAACATTTTCAAGATTTGTGTAGTTTATTACAAAGTATTATTGAAATGTAAAACTATTGACATTATGGGGTTGATATTCAAAGCAACTTTGGTAATTATGTGATAGAACCATTTTTATGCATATGATAGTATAACAGGCTCTAAACACACAACCTGCCTACCTGTTTTTAGACAGTTTCACATTGAATTGAATTGAATATATATTTACGAAAGTGTATACTTTCCTCATCAAGTATCTTAATTATCAAACTTTATAGACCTTTTGTAAATTTCGGTACGAGGCCTCACTTTGCCGCAACTATAATGGCAACCCTAGGATTGTTGTGCACACTCCTCCCTCCAATCACCCGCCAGGAGGTTTATAGATTCATTTGAATAAGACTTAAAAGTTAGAGAACTTTCACTGGGCGAACAAACCCTCCTTATGGTCAACGGCCGAATACCTATTAGGATCTGTACATGCAATATCCCCTTTGGTAGTTTGTTATTATCCATTCTTTGAACCGTTCCACTGTCAAAATTCCTTAATTTTCCCTAAATAAAAAGTACGCAAACAAGTTTCACTGACCTTCGAAACATTGCATTTTTAGTCACTTTTTCGCCCATATCTACGAAACCCCTTGACCAATTTTGCTCATCTTTGAACTTGGATCAATATTTTACGTGAAGATTTAGCCCGGTTGTTGTGCTTACAAACAGCCGGACGGACGAACAACATTTTTTGCCAAGTTTTCTCTATTCAGACCAAAATTTGAACACCTTACTAGCTCTCAGACCGAAATTCGACTGGTTGCAGACGTCCGTCGCGGTAAATGCAATGAGTCCCGTTTATTTCGTAAGGATCTAAAAATTTCTTTTCTAAAAATGTTTACAAATAGTTCTCCTCTCACTTCAAACGTAACGAACTGAAGAGTAAAATTGTTGTATCTCAATGTATATTTTAATTCCACAAATATTTTCAAAAATACGAACCTGAACTGGACAATTTGCAAAATTAGATTTCGAAGATGTGATATCTACTTCGACCAAGGTAAATTCGTGTACCTTATTTGATGAAACTTAATACAAACTCTTATAAATATTTTTCACATTGTACCATTTTTAGCATTTGTTTGTTCTTATGCTCTCTCAATATAAACATTATGTACTATGCAAGGAACCCGTACGCATCAGAATAGATGTGGCAAACAAAATTATTGATGTTGCGAAAAGACTCGAACGTATTTAAGTAAATATTGCCTCAACTCCTAAGTGTATGAAATTACGTCCACATAATTGTGTTGGAAATTGCATAGAGGGCAATATTGAAAAACCCGTCCGAAGCAACGGTGCAAAAAAAACTCTTTCGAAAGCACAAAACTAACCCCCAAAAAGACAAAAATAACGAGAGGCCTCGGACACTTACTTCCACAGACAAAAATGTTCCCCTCAATTTGCTCTGGAACATAGCAAAAGAAATTGTTTAGCTAGGGCCGACCTGAGGTCCACTTGGGGCATTAAGTACAGTCACTGGGTCCAAATTTGTTTTTGAATTTTGAATATAATTCGGTACTTAAGTACCTCTCAAATAGAAAAAGAATCAACAAAATCAAAAAAGTTTCTATAAATTTTTGTGCTTTCATAGACCTGTCGATTAAAAAAATAATTATGAAAATCGGAAAAGATATACTCGAGTTATGTTACAAAAAACACGCGGGGCCCTAGCAGAGACTTGTTCTTAGTGCGCTAGCTTAGTCCAAGGGTCTAAACTCAAAAAATTTTCTTCCATAAATAGTTGGGCTTTCATAAACCTGTCGATTAAAAAAATAATTATGAAAATCGGTTGAGTTTTACTCTAGTTATCGTGTTGACTAACAGACGGACAATTTTTTTTATTTGCAGATTCAGACAATGATCGATGCCCCTCTGTTCCCCCCTCAAATCGACTAGTTACAAACGTCGTCGTAGCAAACGCAATAGAGACATTTTCGGATAACTTCGTTCTTCGTACGGGTCTAAAAAAATTACAATTGTCATAAACCTATATTTTGCTTGCACAACGGTATCCGAAGTGTAAAAATCAAAATGACAATTAAACTAAACAATAATTTGGCCAGTTCAATTGTTGTTATATTTTATCGTATTTGTTACGATACTCTTTTTTCTATAACGCTTAATATACCATTATGTAAAATCGTTGTTTTGCAGATGAGATTTTGTCGTAATAGGGTGAATCGAACAATATAAATGTAATATTTTTTATTTAACAAGCATGTTACCAGATTCCGCATTCTCTAACTCTCGTATCAAAATTTTCATATTCGTATTTTCTTGGTTTTTATGATTGTGAGGCCCTTGCATATACTCTATACTCTTATTAATTTGAGTGAATTGAGTAACCCATTTCGTAACTTTTATTAAATACACTGATCATAGGAGGTTTGCTTGTTATTTTTAATATCAAAATCTTACATAATAAAATAGCAGAAAATTTGTCTCGAGTGAAATTCTAATTAAAATGGAGAAGTTCTGGCAAATTTGTGAAATTGAAGACTCTACCAAATCGTTTATCGAACATACTGTCGCTGCTACTCCGGAAAATTGGATTTTCAAAAAGGAAAACGGAACGGTCTGTTGCTACTGGCCAAAAAAAATGCGGCAAATAAATAAAGCTCGACGGAACTTGGGCTACTTACAAATGTCGCATCTTGATGAATGAAGGTATAACATTTTCGAATTAAATTTTTAAAGTAAATAAAATCGATTAGAATCAACTCATGCGCTGGGGTCTTTCATATTTGACATCACGGTCAATAATTCCTTTCGGGCAATACCCGCGTAGAGGCAAGAACCCTGACACATACTACGTATGGGTCTAAGCAAAATGCTTGTTTAATTCGAAATATATCTTTGTAGTGCTAAACACTTTAGATATTTCTAGTCAAATCGGATGGGCAAGAATTAAACTGAAACCGCTTTCGTCAAAAGTTTTCCTCTTGCGGATGATGTCATTTTTAAACGGTCCCAGTTCGTACCTGAATTTTCAAACATCATCTTCACTCTTTCAAGAGTTATCAAGACGCCAAAGAAGCTGAAAAGATAGGGCAAAATTGCTCTTATCATGCGGTAAACGAAAGTCGCTGCAATAGTACTATAGAGTGAGTATTATTTTAACTGATATCCCAAACCCTCAACATGTATTTTGTTAGCTTTGATGTTACTTTCAATGATGATAAAGAAAATTTTGTGGTGGTTGGCCACGATACTTATGATTACAATAAAAACAATAAAAAAACAGCGCTTGGTGGTTGTAACTATCTGGAAGAAATTACTTATAATAACGCATGTTTGGAAAAGTGTGAGTTTGGAAAAGAGGATGACTCCGATTTAAGCATCGCGAGTCAATCTGACTTCAACAAGCACTTCCAAATGAACAACTTGTTAACTAGTACCTTGTTGGATGTAAATAACGCTTCGGTACTTATAAATAACTCAAAAATGGATGATAGCTTGACGTTGTTATCCAAAATATCAAGAATTGAAGCGAACCTATCGTCGTTTTATAATTCTACGATGAGCGAGTTGCATTACCTGAAGGAAAATACCAGCATGATTTTGAAAAAACAACAATTGGATTCAGATCTCACCTGCAAAGCTAAAGAAAAGGGTAAAAATTATTTACTGCAAAAGAATAATTAACCGGTTTTGCGATTATTTTAGTAAATCAAGATAATGCCAATACTCCGAGAGATGATAATTTAAAATATCAAATATGTAACGAGACTTTTGTTGCTAACGACATTCTTCACTCGATTATCACGAATCAAATTAACGAACGAGAACCTGGTAACCAATTTGTTCACTTATTAAATTTCCTTTATCGCACATAAGATATTGCTTTGACGAAAAATCAAGCAACTAGGTAAGCTCCTCTTACAACAAAAAACTGAACATTTTCTTTCCCGCAATGTTGAATTTGGGTCGTGAAAGACATGCGTCGGACAAATTTTATCTTCTGCATACAATTTTTTTGAGCTATAGGGCCGAATTTTCTTGAATAACGTTTAGCCACTTGATCACCAATCGATTACAAAAGAAGTCAAGAAAATGAGATAGAATTTATCCGATTTATATAAGAAAACATGTAAGGTGGGACTCATTTTTAGGGCCTTAGATGAAGGACTCAATTTTAAAACAAGCAGGGGATAAGATTTACTCGATTTATGTAGACAACATATGAATAGACCCGTACGTATCAGAATAGATGCGGAAAACAGAGTTGTTGTTACAAAAAGGGTGGAGCGTATTTAAGTAAATGCTGTCTTAACTCTTAAGTGTTTGAAATTACATCCACATTAAGTTGTAATGGGAATTGCCGATTGGGCAATATTGAAAACTCCGTCTGAAGAGACGGTGTAAAAGAACCCTCCCGAAAGCACAAAATTGATCTCCAAATAGACAAAAATATTCATCTCAATTTTCCCTACCACATAGTGCAAAACCTTTTTTTTGTTAAGGGCCGAATTTAGGACCAATACACATACAATGACTCATACTTCCATAGACAAAAATTTTTCCCTCAATCTGCTCTGCAATATGACAAAAAAATGTTTTTTTGGTTAGGGCCGACCTTAGGACCGACCAGAGGCCCACTTGAGCCCCAAGCAAAGGCTTAAATTTGTTTAAGAATATAATTCGGTACACGGTTACCTCTCTCATAAAAAAAATCAACAATATCGGTTATGATTTGCCCGATTTAAGTAAACAAAAACACGTTCGGCCAGTTTCAGGGTCCTGGCTGAGTCCAAGGGGATCTTATCAAAAAACTTTCTTCCATAAAATGTGAGACATTCCTAGATATTTGATTATAATTTTCGTAAATCGTAAGAGATTTATACTCGAGTTATGTACAAAAAACACGTATAGCCCTAGCAGAAACTCGTTTCTAGTGCCCTAGCTAAGTCCAAGGACTCAAATCCAAAAAAGTTTCTTCCATAAAGTGTCGGCCGTACCCAGATCTTTCAAACATAAAAAAATTATGAAAATCGGAAAATATTTTACTAGAATTATAAACAAAAGACCAGAAACCACTCAAACGGCCCTAGCTCGGCGGCCCTTGGGATGACAGTGCCCAGATTCAATCCCATAAAAAATTTTTTGATTACCTTTCAGGGAAAAAAAGTTTTTAAAAGTCGGTTGAGTTTTACTCGAGTTATCGTGTTGACAGACGGACGGACGGACATTTTTTTTATTGCTGATTCGTCATCCAAGGTGCTTCCCCCTACTCCCAGGTCGAAATTCGACTAGTTACAAACGTTGTGGTAAACGTATAAGACCCTTTTCGAAGAACTTCGTATCTTCTTACGGGTCTAAAAACACGTTTGACTTTAGTAGTGACTCAGTTTTAGGGCCCTGGCTGAGCCCAAAACCTCAAAATCAAAAAATATGTTCCATAAATTATGCCGAACGAAGTACCGCGACGCTTGTAACCAGTCGAATTTCGATCCGGGAGTGGGTTACTTTTTCGTTTCGGTGAATAAGAGAAAATTATAAAATGTCGGTCTGTCAACACGATAACTTAAATAATTTTGAGCGATTTTCAAAAAAAAAGGTAATCGAAAAATCTTTTTTTGGCATTGAATCTGGGCACTGTCTGGTCAAGGGCCGCCGAGCTTAAGTGGTTTTTGGTCTTTCAAACAAAACCCGAGTAAATCAAATCTTTTCGATGTTCATAATTTTTTTTTGTTCGAAAGGTCTAGGTATGCACGACAATCTATGGAAGAACACTTTGATTTTGAACCTTTGACTCAGCCAGGACCTAAAACTGAGTCTCTACTATGTCCCAACGTGTTTTTTCTATATAAATAGGGTAAATCTTATCCGATTTTCAAAATCTGTTTTCCTTCTGAAAGATAATCGAAAAATTGAACACAGGATTGAATTTGTGGTTTTTTTTAAGGTCGGTGAAACTTTTTGACCTATATCTCCCCGAAATTAGAACAGAAATCACTCTTCAAGGTCTTTAATGAAAGATATGGACTTCCAGAAAGCACGTAAAAAAGTTAGTGGAAATTGATTAGACTGTATTGGAAATTGCCCGTAGGGCAATTTTGAAAAACACTCCCGAAGTAACGGTGTAAAAAAAATCTCTGAACGCACGAAATTGACCTCCAAATAGAGAAAAATGTTTTCCTCAATTATGTCTACAGCATAACAAAAAACTATTTTTTGGTAGGGCCTTAAGTAGAGGCCTCGGATACATACTTCCATAGACAAAAATGTTTCCCTCAATTTGCTCTGCAACATAGCAAAAAACATTTTTTTATGTTAGGGCCGACCTTAGGACCGACATGAGTTCCACTTGAGCCCTAAGCACAGGCAAAAATTCTTCTATAAATTGTCGGCCGTGCCGAGATCTTTCAAACAAAAAAAAGTTTTTGAAAATCGGAAGAGATTTACTCGAGTTATGTACAAAAAACACGTAGGGCCCTAACAAAGACTCTTTTTTAGTGCCCTAGCTAAGTCCAAAGACTCAAATCGAAAAAGGTTTCTTCCACAAATTGTTGGTCATGCCCAGATCTTTCAAACAAAAAAAAAATTGAAAACCGGTAAAGATTTACTCGAGTTATGTACAAAAAACACATAGATTCGTTTTTAGTGCCCTAGCTAAGTCCAAGGACTCAAATTAAAAAAAGTTTCTTCCATAAA
>CM055405.1:344695-370293 GCA_029228625.1 Pseudolycoriella hygida | reverse complement strand
GATCCGTCCGTCCGTCTGTCAACACGATAACTCGAGTAAAACTCAACCGATTTTCAAAAACTTTTTTTTCCCTAAAAGGTAATCGAAAAATCTTTTATGGGATTGAATCTGGGCATTGTCGGCCCAACGGCCACCGAGCTAGGGCTGTTTAAGTGAATCTTAGTCTTTTGTACATAACTCGAGTAAATCTTTTCTGATTTTCAAAATTTTTTTTTGTTTGAAAGGCCGACCGACAGTTTATAAATGAAACTTTTGCCTGTGGCTCAAAAAAAAAATTTGTTTTGCTATGTTGCAGAGGAAATCGAGGGAAACATGTTTGGCTATGGAATTGTGTGTCCGAGGCCTCTACTTAGGGCCCTAGGTCGGTACTAAGGTCGACCCTAGCCCAAAAAATGGTTTTTTCTATGTTGTAGAGAAAATTGAGTAGAACATTTTTCTATATTTGGGGGTCAATTTTGTGCTTTCAGAAAGTTTTTTTATCGGCAATTTCCAATACAACTTGATGTGATTGCAGAGTTAAGGGAATATTTACTTAAATACGTTCGAGTCTCTTCATAACATCAGCTCTGTTTGCCGCATCTATTCTGATACGTACGGGTCCCGTCATATGTTTTTTGTCTAAATGAATTTTTTTAAATTTTTTTTCACAATTTTTTCGATTTTTTTTTCACAGTTGGTTCGGACCGGTTTTTCAATATTGCCCTTTAAGTGGCATTACGGTTTATTTCATGGCTTTGTGTAACATCTGTTCTCTTTGCCACATCTATTCTAATACGTACGGGTCCGTTGCATATCTTTTTTTAAATTCCTTTATTTTGACAACAACTCCACCAACTCCGGTGTCCAAATTCGACTGGTTACAAATGCCAATGCATCAGCTCCGTTTAATTCGTAAACGTCGTCAGTTTGTACGGGTCTAACTACTGAAGGGGACTTCAACAAATGAAATGAATTATTATTGTAGTACGTTTTCCATTAACATGGTGTTATTTTCTGAAAACGCGCGCGAAGAGAACTTTTAGCGACGTTTCCATCACCAGTCGGAGGCAAATGGAATCACAAGAGCTAACAAAGCCTTTTGGCATAAATTAGAAACCAGATTTTTCCTAAATCGCGTCGGCAATCTGTGACAAAGTCGCGATGTATTTCATCACTAGTTAGAAACAATTATTTTCACCGTTTTGCATGAAAACATCACTTTGATTGTAATGAAGAAATGATTTCATAGGACAGCAAGATAGAATAATCAGATCTATGATTATTATTATAATATTGAATTTCCTTTAGAAAATGAAAATATTCCGGTCGAGACTGAGCAAGACTTCAATAACAAAATTGAAGATGAGAATGTTCAAGTACATGAAGAAATGGGAAATGATACAGTAACTTTTGGTGCAGAGCCCGTTTCTGAAAAGCCTTTGATCATAAACGTTCAGCTTCCAACAAAACATTCTGATGAAAATAATGTCACTGTTGTCGGAAACTCCAGAATGTTTATGCGTCTACCTATATACAACAAAGACCTATGGAAAATAAACGAGGATTTACTCGAGGAAAAGATGCTGGAAACAGGTTTGGTGAGTGCGTATGTTTCGATCCTTGTATTCGAATCTTTAAATTTGAATCACATTCGATTTCCCTCAGATTGACGTTTTATTGCCGCTTAAAAATGAAGACAAAGCCAGTTATTTTAAACGAACTGTTGATATCCTTTTTTCTGACGATTTTCTTATCGACAACGTAACATGGAAACCAGAAAAAGATCGAGTGCTGATAAAGTCCAGTAACGTTTTATTTTGCTGGAAAGGTATTTTGCTTTTGTATTTTCTAGAATTACCTTAAGGCATGCAAGGATTGATTTCTTCTTCATATACGACATATTTTGCTCTAGAGACATTTTATCCGCTCGGGAGGTTATGACTTTATGAGTTTTTAGTGACTTTAGTGATAATATGGAAACCTTCACTAATTAAATAAATAATTTCGACGTTCATGACACTGTATGACTAACATATTATTAACAATACTCTTTGTAGTGATCTCAGCTGTCACTCCACGAATTTTATACAAGGGCTTTAGAAAAATAAATTAATTTCTAATATCTTAACATTTTTCTGACATTTTTGTGTGCATTTGCATACTTGAAATATTAAATTAAACAGAGAATTTGCAGTCTGCGATTATCTCTCATTTCTCTGCAGTCAATACATAAGTTTTTCCGGAATATTTCACATATATACGGCGTCAACTGCGTTTTAGCTGTAGCTGCTTTATGTTTTCACCCTTCCTGTCCGTCCGTCTGTGCACCCATCATCGATGGTTTGTCTTCGACGATTTGTCATCGGTGATTTGTCATCTGTGATTTGTCATCGGTGATTTGTCATCGATGATTTTTCATTGTAGATTTATCATCGATGATTGGTCATCAGTGATGTGTCATCGGTGATCTGTCATCGTTTATCTGTCATCAATGATTTGTCATCAGTGATAAGTCATCGATGATTTGTCATCGATGATTTGTTATCGATGATTTGTTATCGATGATAGGTCATCGGTGATTGGTCATCGGTGATCTGTCATCGGTGATTTGTCATCGATGATTTGTCAACGGTGATTTGTCATTGATGATTTGTCATCGATGATTTCTCATCGATGATTTCTCATCGATGATTTCTCATCGGTGATTTTTGATCGGTGATTTGTCATCGATGATTTGTCATCGATGATTCGTCATCGATGATTTGTCATCGATGATTTGTCATCGATGATTTGTCATCGATGATTTGTCATCGGTGATTTCTCATCGATGATTTCTCATCGATGATTTCTCGTCGATTATTTGACATCGATGATTTGTCATCGATGATTTGACATCGATGATTTGTCATCGATGATTTGACATCGATGATTTGTCATCGGTGATTTGTCATCTATAATTTCTCATCGATTGTTTGTCATCGGGGATTTGTCATATAAGCAATGACGTGAGCCCAAATTAACTTTGCTGACTACACTCTATCGCTACTTTCATAATATTAGTAAAGGAAGAAAGATAACCACTCATATTTTCTGAAGGATCATAGAGGGTCTTCAGTGATGACGCTTTGGTATCCTGAGAAAAACTATCACTCACACTTTCTCAAGGTATGAGAGTTGTAGTTGAATTACACTTTCTCAAGGTATGAGGGTTGTAGTTGCATTACATTAACTTCCACCAGAGTCCGTGCTCATAATTATCTGACACAGATGTCTAAACTAAAGGCTTTTGTTTTTTTGAATCAATTGACAAAATCATTGAATTATATCCTTGCTCATACTTCTTCACAAAAATACTACAAATAAAATTTTTTGAAAATTCGAGAAACCAACTCAAGTCTTTTGTCCAAAATTATTACTCGTAAATTCGAAAGCGAAAATCAAAATTTGTCAAGTGAGTGAGAATTAGGTTACTACTTCCTCGTCACCATCAAAAACAAAACAATAAGAAATCAATTTTCAGTGCGGGACTTCTTGAATTTTTTAAATAGATTAAAGTAGATTTGTTGTTTTGGATTATTTTAGAAAGCTACCTGAAAGGTTTTCCGGAAGATGTTGGCGAAAGAAAGTACAAAAAGAGCAAAGAGGAACGCAAGGGAGCAGAAGCTGAGAAAATTAAACAAAATAAAATTAAATGACTGAAATCAAAAATATGTACTTCTGTATATTTATCAAACATAATTTAATGGATTTAAAAATAAAACGAGTTGCAAATTGCCATTTCATTTGGTTCTTTCTTCCGTGTTGAATTACGAATTCCTTTTTTTCTTCGTTTTATTATTTTCTTATGAAAAAGAGCTTTTCTAACCTCGTTTCTAACACTATTTTGCAAACTTTGCATAGGAATAATATGTTATTTAGAGAAAAGGTGTGGGTGGGTAAGTACAGTGATTCTTTTGCGTGGGAGAGGGAAAATTTTAGGTCTAAAACATTAGGATTTTTCCGTTACGTAATTTATGAACGGTCCCTAATTTTAAGCAGTAGCTCCAGCAAGAATGCGCTTGAAAAATTAGAAGAATATAGTAGATACTCGTTGTATGGAAACCTTGTTTTTATATTTTTTTTTTTAAATTTAAAGATAATTTCGAGAACATTTGTATTTTTTATGCTACTATGAATATTACTTTTCTTTTAATGAAAGGATTTTCTATTTCTCTCGAAATACGAGCTTACAATTATTTAGATTTTGGTGGAGAATCACTCATGACGAAACCTATTTCATGTCAGAGGCAAGATGAATTTCATTATTTATTAAAAATCTCATCTCAGCTCTCAAAAATTAGGAAAGTTTTAAGTGAGGAAACAGTAACGGGCTACAACCAAGAACTTGTACACAAAACTTGTACGAGACTTCGCCAAAAATCGAAATAATACTTCTACTTTCCAAACGGAACGTAAGAAGTGCAAATTTTTGGATGTAACCAGTTGTCTCGGTTTCAAAAAGTTTTTCTTGTAAGAGAGACCACGTTCAGTTCGTTGATGATGATTGTTTTCTTGAGTAAGATACAAATTCTAAGTGTTGCTTTCGATTCGACAACCTAATTTCTTATTTTTTGATGTAAACATGCGAGTCTAACACACTTAACACTTCTTGCGTAAAAGAAGCGAAATAATAAAACACAATCAGCTGGACATTGCACCAGAAAAATCAGCGATCGACACCACAGTAATTGATGAAAAGATCAATGAAATTAGCAAATTGGCATCCAACAGACAATGTCTTCGATGAAAAAAGTCATTGAAAGCTTCATTGTTTAAAAAAGGCAATGATAGTTGATGACCACTACAAACTTCTAAAACGACTGATATCGTATATAAAAACATTAATGATATCTTTTGAGGTGATGCTATCGTTCATAATGCTCAAAAATTTGTTTCAATAGAATGTTAGCTTGTGTTCAAAGTTTTATTTGAGATTTTCGGTTCGGTTTGAACCGAACCGAATCTTTCGTTTTTTCGGATAACCGGCTCACGCCTGGGATGGTGTTGAATTTATATTTTTTGATTATTTTGTTTGTGAAAGTATTTGCATATGGATTGGTGGATGGTGTGGGTGAGAAACATATTGCTGTCCTTTTCGTTGTTTGCGAATTAATTTCTTTTAAGTCGAAAGAAATTTCCTGTGCTTTCTGATCGTAACGATGCTACAATTACATTGTGTCATTGTCTGCAACCAGCGGTCGAACAGATTACAATTTCTCCAATTTCTTGTTGTGTTTCGTTGATGGTTCAATTTATATATTTATTCGTGAAACTGCTATCTCCAAGTGTTATTAATTGTTATCGTCTTGCCAAATGAAAGTTCTTGAACATGCTATCTAAATTCCAATAATTGTTGACTTTGTCGTAAAGTTCCTTGGAGTTCTTTATCTGGTTCTTATTTAATTCGTTCGCTATAAGTTTTAAAGAATCGATTTTGATGGCTTGTTCCTTTCGCGCGATTTGTAATCCTGATAATTGGATGATTTGGAACCGTAAAATGACAAACGGTTCGGAACAGAGTTGATAGCATAGTTTTCCGCATCTTAGTGTGTTATCTTGTGGGAAAATTGGATTGACTTGTTGAAGTATGTAGTCGAATCTCTTTCGACAACATCGTTTGGCATTTTCAAGGTATAGATGGATTTTCAGTGAAAGTAGATGTTTTTTCCTGTTAGATTTATTGTACTCCAACATTTTGTCGTTTTAAAGGCGCAAGCTCTACTACTATGTTGATGAATTGACGCAATCATGATACCACATCTTTGATAATTCGATCCTTTTAAATAACATAGTACTAGATCCCCACACCACTTTGACTCGAAGGACATAAATCAGTGAGAAAGGAGTTGTAGCTAGACATTGCAGTAGAAAAATAAGCAATTGATTTTTCGATTGATCAGTAAGATCAATGAAATTTTTATCGATCGAGAACGTCGATCAAATTTTCAGAGATTAAAACAGTCACTGAAATTTTCATTGATAATAATCAATGATTTTCATCGCTTATATTTGCTGGTCGTTTTAACTGATGAAGGCATTACTTTCATTGCTTATGAATTTAATCAAACAAATTGTCAGCGATTAGAGAGATGTTCGTTATACGATTTTTGTAAAACATCGTCCATTTATTACCTATGGAAATGGCAGATCGAACACCTATTTTTTTCTCATAGACGCACAGTGTATTTTTTGTAAGGTTTTGGGGCTTGGGCTTTAATTTGTACAATTTTCAATATTTTGACGTTTCTTTTTTTTCGTTTTTAATCGGAAAGATTAAAGGACAAACGTATTTCCTTTTCGGTTCGAAAAATCTTCTGACTCCCGTGGGAACAAATGAGTTGAGCAGAACCAAACTTCTGAAAATTAAAAACAATATATCAGTGTGACTGGAGACGTGTTGAGTGCTTAGAAACAAAATTTCAAAAAAATCAAAAATATTTTCAAGATTTCACTCTTTGGTGAAGAACTCAAGGAAGCAGGCTGGTGCCAAGTTGAAACTTTTTGGGAACAATATCCATGTTGGTGTCGAGAGTCTGGCGTAAAAAGAATTTTGGCACCAGACTGCCTTCCTATAGCTGTCATACGGATTCGGCATTCTTTGTTCTAGAACTCAGGGAAGCAGGCTGGTGCCAAGTTGAAACTTTTTGTAATCAATATTTCTCGGTAAAGCCGAGATGCGGGCGTAAACAGAATTTTGGCACCAGGCTGCCTTACTATAAATGGTCAGAAGAAGAACGTTTTCCTTGGTCTAAAAAAAAAAAAAATATTGATCCATTTCAAGCAAATTCCCTGCAATATATAGCCAAAGTGGCAATACTCTCAAAAAAAAAATGGTTTTTGACCATACAAACGTTTTCATCTCTGGACGTGGGAGTCCTGAAAATTTATTGATCGAAAGGAATTACAGCTGTCCTATATTCTTTTCTTGATTCAATAAAATAGAATATCATCAAAATTTTGAAATCTGTACGAGTTGAAGCCCAAGCCCCAAACCCTTACAAAAAAGACACTGTGCGACGGTGAGATATCTCCACATCCGTTCACATGCATTCCTTTAAATCATGCATTTTGATACAGACAAAACAATTTGTGAGATAACGAATCTGAGTTATAATAAAATTCATGGTTTACAGATTCGGATGCATAAGTCAACATATACTGCATTTCGCATTGATATGATGTCTTATTAACTCACAGGAATATATTCGGATGCCGTGGGTGTTTTGTTGACACTGATTTTCCTGAATATTTTCTCACGATATTGTCTGATTCCTTTGCAGGATACGCATGTCTGTCTGGGATAGGACACACTAGTGCGATGAAGGTTTTTTTACGCACTACTGGAATTGAATTTTTATATTAAAAGAAAATCTCGTTTTTGTCGGTGAATTGCAAAAAACGTTGTTTGATACACGTTACGTATGAAGGTAGTATAACGCGCACGATGTGTTGCCGAAATAGCCTTCGGCTCGTATCGGCAATCTCACATCTGGTGCGTTAAACTACCTTCATACGTAACTTGTATCAAAAATTACTATTACAAAATACTTTCAAGTACATTCATGATGTCAAAAACGTCACTCAGATGAAAGTGCATAAACTAGGAAACATTCTCACAAAACGATTTGGAGAGCAACCGACTTCAATTTCTATAACTTTTGAAGAATTTGAACTAAGATGAATTTCTTCGTAATGTTAACATATCTGTAGGCCAGTTTTCAGTGCGATCCGTTATGTGAAAATGATGTTTGGCTTTTTGCTGAATGAGCTCTTGATATGAATTTTAGAGTTGCAATCATAATAGCTCAAAAGATGTTTGAATTGCCATCATGGCCACCAGTTTGCAATTCAAACAGTCTTTTGAGCTACTCCGATTGCAACTCTAAGATGATCTTTAGCATGAGAGATCGTTACAAAACTTGAAAAATTCAGTGAAAAATATAAATTTTCGTTAACATAACTTTGTTACGTAACATTGCCACGAATACCCTCCCCCTGCAACAAACCGTAACAATTTCTCTGACCCCCTCCCCCTCGAGCGTTACTTAATTTAGGGACAGCCCCTGGTTGCTTTATCCTGGGATTTGATAATTTTTCCCCAAAAACCCTGAAACACGTCATAGTTCTAAAAATATGTGTCATCCCTCCCAATTCTAGAGGTAACCACATCCCGAGGATTGCGCCATAATTCTCCACAACCCCGGATACATGTGTTCGATAAAATTTAATTCTCTACAACTTTGCCTCTTGAAACAACTTTCTTACTCTCACAGTTCTAGAAATATGGGTCATCCTTCCCATCCCGAGGATTTTGCATTATCCTACCCTAAAACCTTGAGATACGTGTTCGCTAAAATTGTATTCTCTACAACTTTGCCTTTGGAAGCAACTTTCTAACTATACTTGCTGAGATATTCGCGAAAAAGTTTCACCAACCCTCGAAAATTCATGTCCGATCTCCACTTCTTCGACCACATCTCCGAAACTACTTGACCGATTTTGCTCATCTTCGAAGTTGAATCATGGGATGCATGTACGTTTCAGAGCAAAAACTTTGGGGTGATCGGTCGAACCGCTTGGAAAAATGTATCCCCCAACTCCTATCTCGACCTACTCCAAAAAATCAATTGCAAATTCCCAACAATTCACGAGTAAGACATGGTGTGCTATCAGAAAAAGGGGAACAAAAACGCTCACTTTGTTTTGACAATGTTGTTCGGTATTTTTCTATGAAAGCGATCTTAATGATCAAAAAGGAAATTCCGTCCAAAATTTTACTTTGAATCAGTACAAACTGTTTGTACATTTTGTTAATGATGCATTTAGAACAGCAGGAACCGAGCTTATTCTCCTCATAGGCAACCAAGAGGGTGAATGCCACGCTAAAGGCAAGCAGTAAAAATAAAACAATGCAATTTCACTTCCATTGTATTATTTATTCATTTCAATGAACTTGTAGTTGGAATATCTTCAAAAGCTTTCATCTGAGTGGGTTAGACTCAATAAATCCAGAGCTTCTTGTTCTGCAGCAACTTCAGCAGCTAGGAAAGCATCCACAGATGCAACAGCGTCCTCGACTTCCATGGCTTCCAAATTTTCTTCTCTTGCAGAAGCTTCTATGCGGAACGGTTGTACTAGTGCAACTTGGACGACTGGTGCATTGATTATCGGTTGTTGAGTTGATGATGATGCTCCGTCTGGTGCTTCGAATTTTGGTTGCTCATTTGTTTGGGGATGGAACACCTCATTGAGTCGTCTGGTTCTTTCTGTTTGGTAGTACGATTCGACAGCTTGCATTCTCTCCACAAATTTTCGATTCTTTTCATCGATTTTCTTTTGCTTATTGGCGGCGATCGTCGCAGCGCGTTTAGCAGCGCCTATTTCTTTATTAATTTTTCTTTGGGTGACCTTTTCAATCTGATTATACGATTCGAATGGTTCCAGTACTCATGGATGAAATCGGTCACGTCGACTGTGATTTTTTTTGACTGTCTTACGTCTGCCGTTAGTACAATCTTTTGAAGCTGCTCGCAATGATTTGACAAGGGTTGATCGTGCTTCTTGAAAAAATAGATGTTTGAGTCGGCAGCTTCGATTGTTTCGATCAATAAACCACGAAAGGGATCGTTGCGCACTCCGAATACTACAACGTTATCCATTTTCCGTTCGTCCTTTTGGATTTGGTTACAAAAAAAAATTATGCGTGTTTTTTCTTCTTGACTGATAGGGCAACACTCATTGATTTGACACGTATCAAGTGTCCGACCGCCGCACACAACATCGGCAATGAGCAACACTTAGCGACTTTTTGGACCTGTACGAAGTAAGCGGGTCATTTGCGTTTACAACGGTGACGCTTATAACCAGTCAAGTTTTGAACCCGGTGTAGGAACATCGATCATTTACCATAGATGCCGAATAGGCAAAAACAGTTGTTCGTCCGCTCGTCTTCCGTCCGTCAATACGGTGTCCCTAGTAAATCTTGAGTGATTTTCAGATGTTCTTTTCACTGAAAGGTAATCCAAAAAGTGGTGTTTGGGATTGAATATGGGCGTTCTTGGTACAAGAGCTGCTGAGAGAGGGCAGTTTTAGTGGTTATCCTATTTTCTATTTCTCTTTCTATTTGAGAGCTAGCACCTATCATTGAACGGCACCCAAACTATCTTATCTTATAGATATATATTTGTAGAAGAGACTTATTTTGCCAACAGATTGACTTAAATTTGTTCAATGTTTGATATAAAAGAAAATAGGAAAATTATGACATTTCTGTGGTGACCAGAAAAATTGAGAAAAATCGAAACGAAATCAAGTTTTAAACAGGGAATTGCGGGAAATCCACAAATTTAACAGTAAATTTTTTTTTAAATGTTGAAGATTTATCGAACAGCTTTGCTTACATGTGAAATATCAAATGAGATTCCTCAACCTTCTTATTATAATCTTTGATGTACCCTTTGAACTCTGCAAAGGCGATGTGAGTACCGTCATCACGCTTTATGCCCCCTTTTGTCCACGAGTCACTGGCTGTCTGCACTTTGATCGGTAAGTTGACATTAATCACACCTTCAGGGGAAGCATCAACTCTAGCTCGCACTTTTTCTAATGCGTTTTTAAAACACAAAACTTTCGGGTGGAAAATGTTGATTTCATTGTTAGACAGTGACTTTTTGTAAAGGTCCTCTATATTGAACATGGTTGCTGGCCAAACATATTTCACAATGGCCGCCATTCCGTCGTTGTTTAATTCCACTCTGACATTACGGATTCCACTTGGCAGCAAAACTGCCAATACGACATTTTCAAACTGATTGTCAGGATCCTTGTACATGTCGCACAAGACCGGATAATTGTGGTGAATGTTAGTAATACAACCTGGGCCAGAAGAACTTTCGAGTTGAAAATCGACCGCCTCATTTTTTTGCACTTCTTTGTCTTCATAGACTTCATCCTCTTCATCGCTTTCACCTCTCACTAAAAATATTATTTTCATAAAATTTATTTTAAATGTCACTGGTACGCTTACAAAATATTCCGTAGCTCATTTTTAGCATATTTAAATGGTTCCGAATAACGTTAGTAGAGAAGTCACCAAATAAAGCCGGATGGTCTTTTTGCAACGTCACTGGCTTGGTGTCCTTATTGATCTTGCCATTTCTCATGAGTTTTAAAATGAATTTATCCTGCTCACCATTTTTTTTCCACTGTTTGGTTTTGCCCATGTTTTCTTATTTTTTTTAGATGAAAATTAACAATAGAAGTTTACACGTGAACCCGACTCTAAGTGAATGAAAAAGATATGGCGTAAGGTTTTAGTACGAACTTGACGTTTTTAACCGAAAGACGATTTGATCTCAGTCTGAATAACGTTCAGTATTTTTGTTGAAACCAAGAGAGTTGCGTCTTTTTTTAAGAGTCGTCGTAAGTGAAATCTCACAATTAAATAAGTTTTTCGACAATCAAAGTTTGAGGTAAATTCAATTTTTCCTAATTCAAGTGAAAACTTTATGAAAAATGTGAAACAAAAATGTTTTAAAGATGTGACCATGTCAAATATGTGTTTCAAATGTAAATATTTAGCATGTGATTTTTTTGTCATAAATTCGTCCATTTGTGGAGAATTTAGAATTTTCTTTGAGTATCCACATTCATGAATTGTTTCTCTGAAAAAAAGAAATATGCCACGAGTACAAGAAGCAATAGTTTTTCGTTTGTACATAATGTGATACGAATTAGCACATTAGGTCATTACTCATGCTTGATTTGTGCGCCTCTTCCACTCAAATTGTTTGAGATAATGTGTTGCTCTTTCTCATTCAAATTGCAAAATAATTGAACGAATTCTTTATGACTACAAAAAATAATCAAAACAGCTTTTCAATGTCCAGAAAGTGTTCTGACTGAAAAAAAGTTTATTTAAATTCATTTAAAGGCATCAAAAGCTTCAGATATTCATTTGCACGGACTTTCGAATATCAAATTTATTCCACATTTGTTTCACATTTTTTTCAAATTTGCTCACATTTATGTCACATATGTGGCCACATCTGCGAAATACATTTGATACAAATGTGAACTTTGGAACTTTCATTTTAGCAAATTTGTCCTGATGCATGAGACTTTTAATCCAAGTTAATGCACATCTGTATTCTTTAGGTAAATATGAGTCGAAATGTAAGTAACAGCAAAAACAATACAATTAACATCTAATAGCATTTGCCCTTCGAATATCGACGAATTTGCGAAAAAATGCACATTCGCCTATATGTGTTTTGCAAATGTGAAGACAAGCAAAACAATTTTTTAGCCTCTCAGAGCACATTTCGACGCATTTGCAACTAAATTTTACAGATGTGATCTCATTTTAATATATTTTGGTCATGCAACGCTAAATGTGCCAATTTAAAAAAAAATAATGTACATTTAAAACACATTCGCGTCACATTTATCGTCACATATGTGACCACATCTGTGAAACAAATGTAAAGCAAATGTGAACACAAATCATTTCGTTTTAATTCTCAGAAAATAAATATATCTACTTGTAATTATCGACACTTTCTTATGTTTTAACAACAACTGATTCCCTTTTTTTCTGACATTCTCCTTTCGGTTTTGCATTAAAAATGGAACTGTTAATTTCGAAATGAGAAGCATATTTTGATCTGTGTATGCGACATTTTTTTGACGATTTTTTTTTTTTTTTTTGATTTTGTTGTGCCTGTTCTGTATGAAAATTAATTATTACGTGTGCGACGCAATAGAAATTAATAAGGACCAAATTTTTGAACAGATGGAAAGATTTTCCATTTTATTCACATTTCCGATGTGTTTTTTCAGGAAGTCACTGGTATGTTCCTTTTCGATAAAATATACGAATATCTATTTTCTTGATTATTTCTAGTGGTAAATCAAATTTGGCCAATAGGTCAATTACTTGCTTAATGATTTTCGTTTTATAGAACTGGTCACTCGCAAATGTGAAACGTATGTGTTTTTTTACATGTGATCACATCTGTGATTCAAATGCGGGCAAATGTGAAACGAATATGAACAATCTTTGAATTTATTTTTTTTTTTTTGGTATTGATAAAATTGAGTTTTCATATTTATTTTTGTTTTGAAAGTGGCTATCATTGCTTAGAGAATTCTGAAAACAAAATTGAATTTATCTGAGAATCAATAAAATTAAAATTAGATTAAAATTAAAATTAAATTAAATTAAAGTTAAGTTATGTTTGAGTTTGAAATAAGTAGGAGATAATTCAGGAAGGAGTAAACAAACTAATGAATTTAAATTGATAAATAAATTATTGCATTAAAAAATTAGTTAAGTCGCTGTAAAATTGTCACACATAGGTTAAGCTGTTATTGGCCGTTAAACGCTGTTGCTTAATCTTTAAATAAATAAACAAATAAACAAACAAATCATTTTTTTTTAAGCGAGTTTAGTACTTTAAAACTATTTTAATATAATAAACAATATTAATTTAACAGATAGTGAAACCGAAAATGAACACAAATACTTTTTGGACATTAGGATTGCATTACGTAAAGCACAATACATCGAATTCCAACTTGACAGGTCTTCGCAGATTTAAAACCTTTTATGGGCTGTATCCACACGTGTGCTTGAAGTTATGGAATGCTATAAAAAACAAACCAAATCGTTCTAAACCCTAACACTTACTTTGGTGCTTGTTTTTTCTTAAAAACTATAACAAAGAGCATGTTAATGCATCAATTTTTAATGTGGATGAAAAGACATTCCGGTTGTGGACGTGGCGCTTCGTTGAGTGCTTGGCTCAATTAGATGTGGTAGGCAAAAATTTTACAAATGATAGTAATAGTAATTATTTTTATTATAATAATATTTATCAGGTGCAATGGGAGAAACGGTTCAAAAATGCAATCGGCAAAAAAATGCTCGTTTCACTCGACGGTACAGATTGCCGCATAAGAGAACCTCAGCCATTTAACAAAAAATGGTATAGCCACAAATTTAAAGCCGCCGGAATAAGATATGAGGTTGAAATATCAATTTTTGGCGGGGACGTGGTGTGGGTAAACGGAGGCGTTCCTTGTGGCGAATGGCCCCATTTGAAAATTGCGAAAGAAGTATATATTCACTTCGCGGAAAAAGAAATTACATTAGCCGACAAGAGCTATAAAATGAAAAAGTACTTTAAACAACCGTCCAATTCCTTTGAAAAGCGAATACTTTCTCGGCATGAAACACTCAATGGACGCCTTAAAGAATTTTCAATTTTAAGCCATAAATTTCGAAATAACTTAAAGAAGCATCCAAGGGTGTTTCATGCCGTAGTAAATATTGTTCAAACATCAATACAATGCGGTGAAAAATTATTCGACGTTTAAATGCATATTAACTTGAATATAAGTCAATTTATTGCAATAAATTTTAAACTTTTTGAAGAAAAACTAATTTCAAATTTATATGCCAAATATGACGATTTCCCGCAACTCCCAGGCGTAAAATGTTCCATAATAGGTGCTACTATTTATACTATTTATTTATTTATTACTATTATGACACATTTATTTATCAATCGGTTTACAATTTTTTTTTTACACAAAATCGCAAATTGTGCAGACGAAAACAAACAATTTACAAATTACAAATATAAAAAACGTGACACAAGCTAAAAAAAATCTTTGAAAAATCATGAAGATTTTTCAAAATAAAATCCTTTTTTTTTAATTTTTTAAACAAATTGCAGCTTTTCTAAGCTATACTTTTGCAACTAAATCGAAATTTTCGGTTCTTTCACTTAATGTTAAAAGAGAAATTGATTGAATTGAAACATCTTTCTAAAAATAAAATCCTGGCGCACGATTTTGCGGAATCGTTTATCACTCGAACAGACACACAAGATGGCCCAGAGTCTTGAAATTGGTCAAGTATTTTGTTCCTGTGAAGAAGCGACAAAGTCAAATCGCAAAGGCGAGAAGAAACGCCAAAGAAAAATTGCAATTTGGCTAGAACATTTTTTTAACAATAAATTGCTGATTTTATGTAAAAATGTAAAGACTTTATGTAAAAGACTTTTTACAAAAAAACTTAGGTAAAAAATACCGCATAAATCTAAGAAACAAGGTTTGCAACATCATTACAAATTTCAAAAAATCCCCAACGAAACACGAAACAATTGACCAAATTGTCATATCAAATCAAACTGCTACTCTTAAGTTCCTTGCACAGCACACTGAACTCTTAGTGATGAATGCAGACAAAAGTAATGTTACTGTAGTGATGTTTCGAACAGACTATGAATCGAAAATGTTACATCTCTTAAACGATGAAAAAACATACAAAAAAATTAACACTGATCCCACGGCAAACATCCAAGAAAAAATTAACAGTTTAATCACACACTGGCAAAATAAAAATTTCATCACAAAAGAACAAGGAAAATGGTACCGACGCTATAATTCCGTCTCGTCAAAAATGTATGGCTTAATTAAAGTTCACAAACAAGGACACCCGGCCAGACCGATTGTTGCTAGCATCAATTCTCCAACTTATAATTTATCAAAAATGTACGCTAATATCTTAAAGAATGTAGTAGGAAAAACGAACAGAACAGTAAATAATGCAACAGAATTAGCCTTGAAATTGAGAAAAACGAGACTGCCAAAAAATTACAAGCTGATCTCTCTAGATGTAGTTTCGTTATTCACCAACATTCCAAATGATCTGGTATATGCAGCCATCCATAAACGTTGGAGAGAAATTAAAAAATTCACCAACCTACCCAAAGAAGAATTTCTGACTGGGATAAAAATGGTTTTAGAGGAATGCTGTTTCCAATTCAACGGACAATTTTACCGACAGATTTTTGGCTCACCAATGGGCTCTCCAGCCAGTCCAGTATTCGCAGACTTGATTCTTGAAATTTTAGAAGACGTCGTCATAAAGAAATTAGGCTTCAATCTGCCCTTTTTCTATCGATATGTAGATGACATTCTTACAGCGATTCCGGCGGACAAAACAAAGGAGACTTTAGCACTATTCAACAGCTATAACAAACACCTACAATTCACCATTGAAGAAGAAGTTGATGGAAAAATTTCTTTTCTTGAAATAATGTGCATTCGTGATGGACGTAGCATAAAAACTGATTGGTTTCACAAAACTACTTGGTCGGGCCGTTATCTGAATATTAAATCCCACTTACCAATGACTTACAAACGTAACACAGTGACACTTTTAGCAGGAAAAATCATCAGACTCTCAGAACCCGAATTCCACACAAAAAATTTCAACCTTTTGAAGACCTTAACAGAAAATTTGTATCCTGAAAAACTGATCGATCGACTAATCACAATGACTCGGAACAAATTTGCAAACTCACAAAAAAATGACCACAAAATTAAAGATGAAATGAAACCAATAGTAGCGATTCCATATGTTAAAGGACTTTTTGAACGACTTAGTTAGTTTCGTTTATTGGCTCATCATTAATGATGCAATTAGACCTCATTTTTGGGTCTCTTTTGCTTACCATACAATACTAAAATTACATTATATTTTGTTAGTTTAAATTGATTTAAATTATAATAAATTACGTTTGATTTAGATTTAGATTTAGAATTAGATGAAATTATAAATTTGAAATTTGAAGCCCTTCATTTGTATCTGTTATTCATTGAATACTTTCCATGAATGCGTGTATGTCTTCCAACCGCATTTGTTGAATTTCGTTTCCACTCAAAAATGGTTTGCCAAAAGCCATTCTTCGACGATTTATTAGCGTTGGACATTGCATTAAGAGGTGGATTGGTGTTTCGTTTTCTTTCCCGCAGCGGCTGCATGTTGGATCGTTTGTGAGGCCTAGAGTGTGTTGATGTTTATTTAGACCACAGTGTCCGGTAATTGTGCCGACGATAGATCGTATGCCTTTCCGCGATTTGTTCAGAATGAATTTTGTGTTACGTTTATTTGGACCATTGATTATGGTTCTGCTATGTAGACAATTGTTTAGTTTTTGCCATAATTTAGTATGTTTTTCTTTGTAAAAGTTTCGAATGGCACTCCTTTGTGTTTCATATGTTAGTCCAATAGATGGACTGGGTCCTGTAAAGGGTTTGTTACTACTTTTTTTGGCTAGGGAGTCTGCCTTTTCATTTCCTTCTATATTGCTGTGTCCTGGGACCCATAAGAGGTTAATGATGTTTTTGTTTGATATGTTCGAGATCGAATTGCGGCATTCTATTGCTACCAATGAGGTGTAGCAATGGCTGTTTAGCGTGTTTAATGCCGATTGGCTATCGGTGCAGATATTAATGCGCTGGTTGGAGATTTTTTTCTCTATCAGAACATTGCATGCTTCGGTAATGGCGAGGATTTCCACTTGCGTAATGGTGGCGAATGTGTCCAAAGGCTTGGATGTGCTTATCGATGGTTCTACGGCGTAGACACCAATGCCAGTGCCTGTTTTCGTTTTTGAGCCATCTGTGAAAATATTAGTATCGCTCGAATTTGGGAGATTTCCTACATTCCAGTCTGATTTGTTTAGAATTTGAATTTTGTAATTATTCTCAAAGAAGTATTGTGGTGCACATTTGTCAGTTGGCATTGCTATTTCCGGAATTTTTGTTTCGTTTGATAGTAAGATACTGGAGTGGCCAAAGGTAGTGTCTTTCCAGCATTTGACATTTTTGAGTCTGATGGCGGTTGCCATTGCTTCCTGCTCTATGTAGAGATCAATAGGCAGAATCGATAGGAGGGTCTCTAGAGACTTTGTTGGTGTGGATTTCATCACTCCAGTGATTCCCAACATCACCATTCTTTGTACGTGTTCTAGGCCCGATTTCAACTTTTTGTTTTTAGCTCTATGGTGCCATACTAGGTTGCCGTAGCATAGAATCGGTCTGATGATTGCAGTGTATAGCCAGAGTATGACTTTGGGTTTTAATCCCCAAGTTTTTCCAAAGGCTACCCGACATTGCCAGTATATTCTCGTGGCTTTCTTAATTCTTTCCTCAATGTGAGGGTTCCAATTCAGCTTTTTGTCTAATATGATTCCTAAAAATTTTACCTATCTGAAAGGTTTAGTTTCTTTCCGTTAAGTTTCGGAAGCTTCAACTTCTTCACTTTGCGTGCCTTGGTAAATAGTACGAGTTTAGTTTTGTTTAAGTTGACTGTTAAGCCATTTTCTTCACACCATTTTTCTACAATTCTCATTGCAGAATTCATGAGTGAGCATAGGGTTTCTTCGAACTTACCGATTAGGAGGATTACTACGTCGTCAGCGAAGCCTTCAGCGTTGTATCCTGCGTTGTTGAGCTCTCTTAGAAGGCTATCTATCACCATATTCCATAGAATCGGTGAGAGGACTCCTCCTTGCGGGGCTCCTTTGTTGACTTCTCCGGTCTTATTTGAGTTAGCGTGATACGCTACTACTTTCCTACTCGTCAGCATGAATTCGATCCATGATATCACTGTGTCGCAGACATTGAAATGTTTCGCGGCTTTTTTGATAGATTCATAACTTATCAGATTGAAGGCGCCTACGATGTCCAGGAATGCTCCAAGAGCATGTTCTTTTGCCGATAAGGCTTTTTCGATTTTCTTTATTATTTCGTGCGTTGCCGATTCGACTGATTTACCAGCCATGTAAGCGTGCTGTTTGTGATGTAGTGGTTTATTTTTTAGTGGTCCATCTCTGATGTATCTGTCAATCATTCGTTCCATGATTTTCAGAAGTATAGACGTTAGGCTAATAGGTCTATATGCATCAGCCACTGAGTACGTGGGTCTACCCGGTTTCGGGATAAATATAACTTTTACTTCCTGCCAGGTTCTCGGAATATATCCGAAAGCTAGGCTGGCTTGAAAAATGCTAGTAAGTCTAGAGGTTAAAACCTCTGCTGATTCAATGATAAAGACAGGTAGTAATTGATCTATACCTGGTGATTTGAATGGTTTGAAAGATTTGATTGCCCATTTAACTCTGTCAGGAGTTATGAGTTTTCTTGCTTTCATCCAATCCTTATGTTTCGGTGCATGTCGTCGCGGAAGCTTATTGATTTTATCAGAATATTTTTCCGTATCAATGCCCGGGAAATGTTTTCGTAAAAGCACTTCCAACGCTTCTTCGTTGTTTGTGGTCGCTTTACCATTTTCGTCGCATATTACTTCCGGTTGGAACGGGTCTTTGGCTAGAGCATATTTTAGCTTTGCCATGGGTCTGTATATTTCCACTTCTGTGGTGAAATTTTTCCATTCGTCAAAGTCATTGTTACGTTGAGCTTTATTATATACATTTTTATGTTCGTGGTGTATATCCCACAGCTTTTTTTGTTCCTCGATAGGTCGGTTTTTGCTCTTGGCATTGTAGGCGGTATTGAAAGTTTGCCTGGCTTTCTTTTTCATTCTGGATAGTTCAGCTGACCATTTAGCATGTTTGCCTGGCGGTGGAGGACTACTCAGCGGGCAGCTTTCTTCGAATGCTCGAAGTAGCATCTTAGTGATTTTTTCACATTCTCGGTCGATATCGTTTTTCGATTCGACTGTAAATTTCTCGTCGTTCAGTACTTGCGTCGACAGATTTTCTCTGAACTGATTCCAGTCAGTTTTTCGCGGATTTCGAAATTTAGTTGGCAGGGTCACATCACTTCTGATTTCGAAGGTGATCCATCTGTGATCAGAGAATGTGACCTCGGGGTCAACTTTCCAATATTTTATATTTTCGCTTATTCTCCGGGTGGCCAGAGTGATATCTATTACTTCTTGTCGAAGTCTATTTATAAAGGTGGGTGTGTTACCTTTGTTAGCAATTTGCAGGGTTGTGGAGCCCAGATACTCACCGAGTGATCTACCTCGAGGGTTAATATCCGTGCTACCCCAAATCGTGTGATGCGCATTGGCATCACATCCTATTATCAGCTCAATTTTTTCTTCATTGCAAAATTTTACAAGTTCTTGAAACGTTTGAGATGGCGGGTTATTTTCTTCGTATGGAAGATATGACGAAGCAAGGATGACAGATTCTGATTTGCCTCCCAGGTTGTAATCAATTTTTACAACTGTGAGATCTTGGTTACAAAATTGAGATAGCGCTACGGCGACGTAGTCTTTACTTTCTTTTACGAAAATGCAAGTTCTGGGCCTAATACTGGAGATGTCTGTGAACATCGTTCCTCTGACTCTGTTCCAGCATACAAACCTTTTGTTGTGAACATATGGTTCTTGGATAATTGAGAAATCGTAATTTCTTTTGATAAATTTATTACAGAGCGTGCTGTTAGCTAATTTGCAGTGATGGATGTTGCTTTGAATTGTCGTCATGTAAGTTTTGATTATTTGGGTGATCGATTGTGATTTAAAAAAAAAAAAAAAATAAAATAAATACAAGTAGGGAAAACGAAAAGAGAAGGTTGAAAGAATACAATAAAATGTTTAATGCTCTAAAGAATCAAGATTTTTATTTCGTTTCTTTCTTATATGCACCTTCCGAATTGTTTGCTGTTTGTGAGCCATTTCCCTTCTGCTCTTTAGGCAAACTTATCTTGATCGTTGTAAAACAATAAAACAAACGACCGTTTTTTGCTTTAATGAGTTCTATGTCTGGATCGTCGACAGAGACGTAGTAAAAAATGCCTCCATCTTTTTCCTCCGCCTTCCACGCGATCCAGTTCTTGGTGTCCAGGGGACTATTTTGAAATTGGATTCGCTTGATTGCGTCATTGAACTCTGGTTTTTCCATACCCGATGGGATGAAAAAGCGAATGGTTGGGCGCTTCGGAGTATAGATTCTACGAGTCAGTTTACCGTTGGTTCCAACCATTGGATTGTCTTTCGACGGATCGCATCCACTTATTACAATGTTCGCTCCTTCCCAAGGAGTTGGCATGTTTTTGACAATTGTTTTAAACCAATTGGCTGAGAATTCATCGACACAGATCATTTTCAGAGTTCCATGTTGAAAAACTGTTGTGTGGTACGTCGGAATGGACTGTGGTGTTGGATCTTGCTCTAGATATTTGTCTAGTTCCTTCAAAAGATATTTTTCGATCTTTGCTAGTTGATCGATTGTGATGCCATGCGGTGCATTTGTTATTAGGAATTTGAGATCATTACTCACTACTTCAGCATAAGTTTTCTGCTTTTTTGGTGCGTTGGCTCTCAATTCGGTTGTGTTCGGACTCGATGGTATGCTTCTGGCTCTTTTCGTCGTTTTGGGGACGAAATTGCCAGTTTTTTGTTCCGAGGATTGAGCATCGTTCCCAGCGATTGCTGTTCTGGGCGATGCAGTAGCGCTCGGTGCGCTTTGGTTAGTGGCGACTTGTTTGTTAACGCCGTTACGTGCTCCTCTGGTTCTGCGGTTTTTCCGCTTCGGGCCCATGAAGAGTGGTCGAGGTGCGCGCGTTGGCAGCGTCTCCTCTTGATTCAAAAGATTGTCCTTGATGGGGCAAGAATAAAAGTTAATGTTTGGAATATGTCATTAAATGATTTATAGGAAAACGTTTTTACCTCCGCAGCTTTATCGACATCATCGACTTTCATTGCATCCTTCTCATCTGGATGTAAATTGACTACGTCCATGGCGGATGCAAGCGTCTCTGAATAATTGATTGCTGCTGAATTGGTTTGCGTTTCCATTATGATTGAATTGTATTTTGATTGTTGATGAGATTGTGTGAAGATTGATAAATTTGAGTGTTCTATCAGTGTAGAAAAAATTGAAATAAGATAAAAGATGGCGATTTTGCTTCGACCTCTCTACTTTGTCCAATTCTCTTTCGTCTGTCATCATCTTTGGTCAGAGCTCATGGGTCATATAATCACTTACCTTATCGATAACCGTGATTGTGAACTATGGCGCTGATTGTGAATGATTTTGTCGAGAATGGAAGTGGACAATGAACTTTATTTATGTCCAAAACTGAATTTTCGGATTCGATTTTCTCTAATAAATTCCACCAACTACCTGCGTACTCCAATCAATCCTCTTTCCTTGCACGTTCAATTATATTTTAGCAGGAATTTAAAAGGTTCTAATCGGAGTAGGATTTAATTTATGGCGATTTATTACACGATACACGAGACACAACTTAACTCTTCTTCTTACTTCTTACTCCTCTTACGACTTAAATCTACGTGTAAACAAGAACTTACATTAGTCGGTAGAGGAGAGAATAATCTTAAAAAGTCATTGTTCAGTAAGTTAAAAGATGAAACCCCAAAACTTTTACAGTCTGGGTTAGTTTATGAAATTCCATGCTCTTGCATTCTGGTCTACGAAGGCAATACTGAACAGCTACTCAAGAAACGAATCTATCAACATAAATACAATATCTCCATCAAAAATAAAGAACACAGCGCCTTATGTGCTCACGCCATCGAGACTGGACATATTCCACAGTGGGATAAGGTCAGGATCGTCCAACGAGAAAGCCAACCTAAAAAGAGAGAGATTTTGGAAATGATTGCGATCAAAAAGACCAAAAACAGTTTGAACAAACAAACAGATTCAATTATGCTGTCGACTGCTTACAACAATATTCTAGAAATATGAGACAGTGTAAGGTTTAAATCATAGTAAAACACTTGCTATGATTTCTTTGTCTCAAGAAATTGCAGTTATAATTGAAATCTCATTTAAATGTTGATAACTGTTACACAGTAGCTACGTGGCGTCCACTTGTTAGAGATCTAAAATTAATTCTTGTTTACTTGCTTTTGTTTTCAAAAATTCGTGACAAAGTTTCAAAATGAACGGATAATAATTATGTTCTGACTTCCGATTGTCTAGTTTATTTACCTAAAAAATTGACAAAGAAACAAAATTGTTTATATATTGAGGACATTGGAGGTAATTTTCCATTTGTGTTTTGTTGTTTTTAGCCGTTTTTTATAATCAAATAAAAATGTTACAGCCACTGAAGATGGTCTCAATTTGAGACCGATATATTTGGCTTTGCCTTTTAAATAAAAATCCAACAATTTTTTGAGCTACACCGATACAAACTACTAAATCTATTAAATACAAAAAAGCTCAATACAAATCTAATTTTCAGTCTAAACTTTTTTATATGGAAAAATGGAAATCAGCATTCGCTAGTGCTCGCTAAATAATATTTGAGGGAAAATTCTAATTATGAAAAACTAGCATTGTTACTCGGGCTTCGCCAGTGATGTGGTTTTAAAAACTAATAAAAATTGTTTGGTTACTTATACCATTATTTAAATGGCAAACAGTTACCTTTATAATTTTTTAAAGTTATTATTTATTATTATAATTTAAAATTTTTGAGCAAATTTCAAGAATTGATCAGAAACTTTAAACTTCCTGGAAATTTGGTGAAAGGAAAAGGTGGAAAAGGTGATTTTAACATTGACATGTTGAAGAGTGATCAGCACATTAGGCGATTTCGCGACATAATCGACGACAATGGATTGAGACAGTTGACGGATAAGCCTACCAGACTTGAAAATGGTTCAGTATCAATGATAGACTTGTGTGTTACAAATATTATTCCGAACAAACTGAAGTGTGTGGTGTTGGAAGATGACCAAATCAGCGATCATCGAATGCTTGAAGTCGTGTTATATGGCAATAAGAACAAATGCGGCATCAAAACTCGTGCAGCCGTAGTTTGGCACAACTACGATCCCATTGCATTTCAACAAGACGTCGAATCATGGAGTGACTCATGGAACCTGATTGAAGGCCAGACGGTAAACGAGAAAGCAGACTGGCTGTTAAGTAACCTGCGCTGCAGTTCAGCTAAATTCAGGAGAGTGAAGAAAATAAAGATGAATCAAGACTTCTTTGATCATGATCTAGAGGAGATGCGGAGAGAAAAAAATCGCTTGTACAAAAATGCACAATATCTGGCAGACGCGTCCACATCGCAGACAGCATGGCAAGACTACCGATCGTTCCGCCGAAAATACAAAATGACAATTCAAACAAAAAAGTTTCAATACAACCAACGAAAACTCGACAAGGCAAGTGGAGACCAAAAACAAACATGGAAAATTCTACGCTCGATACTTAACAAGGAAGATAACGAGATCGCTTACATCACGGATGGAAATCAGACATTCGAAGATGACGTCGACATTGCTAGAGAATTCAACAAGTTCTACGTCAATAGCATTGTTGAGTTGAACGCTTCCATACTAGAAGTAGAATATGAAGACGGCCTAGCCGAAAACCCGAGAGTTTTTACATTCCGTGGCATCACAATATCGGAAATGAAAGCTGCTCTGAAAGAGATGAAAGACAACACCGACGAATTTTTTCTGAAGCCAACTCTTCCACCTGATGCCAGCTTTGTCCTTGGAGCACAACTAGTGACCATCATCAATGAATCATTCCAATCAGGTGTTTTTCTAAATTCATTAAAACGTTCAACAGTGATTCCGATACAGAAAAAGCCTGGAACAACGAAAATCAACGAACATCGCCCAATTCACACGCTACCTTGTCTGGAGAAATTGATTGAAAAATTAGCCCAAAAACAACTTGTTGAATTCATCGCGACCAACAATTTATTAAAGGATTTCCAATCAGGATTTCGCAGTCAACACTCATGCGAAACAGCACTCAATGAAACTCTTCATGAATGGAAAGAAGCGCTCAATCAATCGAAAGTTATACTGGCGATATTTTTTGATCTACAAAGAGCGTTCGAAACGATTACGCCGGCATTGCTTTTGCGGAAATTACACAAGTTGGGCATTCGAGGAACAGCATTGAAATGGTTTGAAAGCTACTTGACAGGAAGAACGCAAGTTGTAAAAATATGTGAAGTCATATCGGAAGAAATCAACAATCAGTTCGGAGTACCACAAGGATCGGTTCTCGGTCCAATCCTTTTCATTCTGTACATCAATGACCTAGGAAATGAATTGAGTCACAGTGACATCAAATTGTTTGCCGACGATACTTTGATGTACGTAGTGACTGACAACATTGAAGATGCAGTAATGCAAGCGAACAGTGACCTTCACATTCTGTTCAACAAAATCTGCCAAAATAAACTTAAGTTGAATGTCGACAAAACAAAGGTGATGGTGATAACGAACAAAACGATTCAAAAGGACGAAATACACATTTTAGTGAATGGTGTTGAACTGTCAGTGGTCGAAAAATTGAAATATTTGGTTGTGATAATTGATGAGCGTCTAGTTTTCGATGAACATGTGAATTACGTTTGCAAAAAGATAGGAATGAAAGTTTCAGTGCTTGCGAGGCTTAGAAACGAGTTGAACTCTCAACAGAAGTTGAACCTTTATAAGTCTCTCATCCTGCCGCATTTCACGTATTGTAGCAGTGTTTTGTTTCTGTGTAATCGAGGTGACATTAATAGAATGCAAAAAATGCAAAATAAATGTATGGGAAATATTTTAAGGGCGAAGCGCAAGACAGAATCGAGTGAAATGTTAAAGAAACTGGGACTGATGAGTGTAGATGAGTTGATCACTTACAATACGGTATTGTTCATTCATAAGATTGTGATAGGCAAAGCACCTAATTATTTGACTAGTAAAATTAAATATAATTATGAATATCAGACTAGAAGTTTAAGAAATGCTTGCGATA
>CM055405.1:321642-339203 GCA_029228625.1 Pseudolycoriella hygida | reverse complement strand
CGAATCACTGAGACAGGGGCAGCAAGAGTGGGACTCCTCGGACAAGGGAAGGTGGACCCATAGACTCATACCAAAAATAACGACATGGGTACAGAGAAAACATGGAGAGGTTAATTTCCACCTGACACAGTTTCTGTCTGGTCACGGATGCTTCAGGAAGTAACTGCACAGGTTTGGATTCACGGAGTCACATTTCTGCACGACATGCGATAGGCAGGAAGAGACTGCGGAGCACGTGTTATTCGTCTGCCCCCGCTTCGAACAAGAACGAGGAGAGCTGTTGACTGTGAGTAGGCCAGATGTAAGTGCCGAAAACATAATATCGGAGATGTGCCGCGATGCGGAGGTGTGGATAGTGGCGGATAATGTAGTTGCGAAAATAATGACGAAGCTGCAAATTGCATGGAGAGACGATCAAAGAAGACTGGCAGTTGATCTAAGAGAGTGTGCGAAAGCACAGCTCCTCCCCGAAGTAATGATGTGAGGTGGTTCCGGGGAGAAGAGAGCACAAAGACTAAGGAAGGAGGTTTTAGTTGGTAGGTCATTAAAGTTAATGGAATCCAACACTACCTTGGTTCAGAAAGACCGGGTGTCTATGAAGATTTCCTCACCCTTATAAAAAAAGAAAGTTTTGGCAATAAGATACCAACCATTTGTAGTCGTTATAAAACTTTCGTATTAAGATACCAACGCTTTGTAATCGAGATACCAACGTTTGCATTGAGATAACAGCACTATTTGGTCGATATACAAGGCTTTGTGTTAAGATATCAACAGTTTGTTGTCAATATACAAAGTTTTGCATTAAGATGCCAACACTTTGTAGTCGAGATACCAACATTTGTATTGAGATACCAGCACTATTTGGTCGATATGCAAGTCTTTGCATTAAGATACCAGCACTTTGTAGTCGAGATACCAACGTTTGCATTGATGTACCAGCATTATTTGGTCGAGACGCAAGTATTTGCGTTAAGATACCAACACTTTGTAGTCGAAATACCAACATTTGTATTGAGATACCAGCACTATTTGGTCGAGATGCAAGTCTTTGCATTAAGATACAAAGACTTTGTAGTCAAGATACCAACGTTTGCAATGAGATATCAGCATTATTTGGTCGAGATGCAAGTGTTTGCATTAAGATACCAACACTTTGTTGCCTATATACAAGTTTTGGCAATAAGATACCAACCATTTGTAGTCGATATAAAACTTTCGCATTAAGATACCAATACTTTGTTGTCGAGATACCAACGTTTGTATTGAGATACCAGCACTATTTGGTCGATATGCAAGTCTTTGCATTAAGATACCAGCACTTTGTAGTCGAGATACCAACGTTTGCATTGATGTACCAGCATTATTTGGTCGAGACGCAAGTATTTGCGTTAAGATAGCAACACTTTGTAGTCGAAATACCAACGTTTGTATTGAGATACCAGCACTATTTGGTCGAGATGCAAATCTTTGCATTAAGATACAAAGACTTTGTAGTCAAGTTACCAACGTTTTCAATGAAATATCAGCATTATTTGGTCGAGATGCAAGTGTTTGCATTAAGATACCAACACTTTGTTGCCTATATACAAGTTTTGACAATAAGATACCAACCATTTGTAGTCGATATATAACTTTCGCATTAAGATACCAACGCTTTGTAGTCGAGGTACCAACGTTTGCATTGAGATAACAGCACTATTTGGTCGAGATACAAACCATTTGTAGTCGATATAAAACTTTCGCATTAAGATACCAACGCTTTGTAGTCGAGGTACCAACGTTTGCATTGAGATAACAGCACTATTTGGTCGAGATGCAAGTGTTTGCATTAAGATACCAACACTTTGTTTCCTATATACGAGTTTTGGCAATAAGATACCAACCATTTGTAGTCGATATAAAACTTTCGCATTAAGATACCAACGCTTTGTAGTCGAGATACCAACGTTTGCATTGAGATAACAGCACTATTTGGTCGATATACAAGTCTTTATATTGAGATATTGTAGTCGAGATACCAGCTTTTGTATTGAGATACCAACAGCTTGTAGTCGAGATACCAGCTTTTGTATTGATATACCAACAGTTTGTAGTCGAGATACAAGATTTTTTGTTGAGATACCGGAAATTTGTAAGTCTCAGGTTATATTTGTAAATCGGCTTAGATGAACGTAAGGGATATTAACAACAAGTCATTTTTCACACATCTATACGATTCATACTTCATTTCTTCATAAATGCTGATAACGTTGAAGTCCTTACAAATACCAGAAGTCCCTTTAACTTGACGAGGTCCTCATATTTGAGATTCTAAAAATTGGAAGTACTCATAACTTGAAGCTATTAAAGATATATATATATATATATAGTATATATACTTAAAGTATATTCGTCTTGTGAAAGCGACATTGGATGGCACCAGATGTCGTGTCAAGGTGCAAAACGACATGTCAGATGTGTTTGCTGTTACAGAGAGTTTGGAGCAAGGAGACGCTTTATCTTGCTTACTCTTTAACTTGGCTTTGGAAATCGCAATGAGACGTGCTGGTATCAAAACCAACAAACGCTGGTGAATGGAACAGTTCAAGTTCTAGGCTTTGCAGATGACTTGGATCTCACAAATCTGAAAATTTAAGCTGAGAGAATAGGTTTGATGATAAACGAATATAAAACCAAGTACATAAAGACCGAGCCGAATCCGGTAGCCAATCAACAGGGAAACAAAATACACATTGGAGAGTTCAATCTCGAGATATTGGATGAGTTCACCTGAAATTCGCAGACGTGTCATGGCGGCAATCAGATGCTATTTTGTTCTAATCAAACAGTTACGCTCAAAGTTAATATCAAAGAAAACGAAGTGCCATATTTACAAAACGCTTATTCGTCCAGTATTGATCTACGGATGCGAATCTTCTACGATGAAGAAAAGTGATGAACATATTTGGAGCGATGCGCGAGGGAGAAAGTTGGCCACGCGACGGCGATATAACTTAGAATTGGAACATGATTTTGGCGGCCGGATATAGGGATATAGTGGCGGTGGTGAAAGTCCAACGGTTGAGGTGGGAGGGGCATTTAGCACGCATTACATGGACGAAAACAGAGCCTCAAAATTACTCAGTAACGATCCAGAAGTGCGCAGAGGAGTTCGTCGTCGAAAAATTAGATGGATTGATGGCGTCGAAAAGATCTTCGGCAAAATTGGCAACACGTGACAAGGAACAGACGCAATTGGATCAGAATCCTTGAGTAGGCCAAGGCCCACAAGTGACTGTAGCGCCGACAAAGTAAAGTAAGTAAAAAGGTAAACTTACGAGGAGCATAAGCTAAAAAATCCTTCACTTTTTTTTAATTTTTGTGAACGGTTTTCAAGTGGCGTTCCAGCTTCGGATATCGTTTGAGGCAATAGGTGCAGCAAAGTTTTTTGACTCCTGAATCCGATGTTGGGACAAACATTTTGCTCTTATCACACCCTCGAAGACGTCCGATCTCTATAAAAACATTTTTTGAAAGCATATTTTATTTTATAAAATCTCCTAAACGTTTTCTAATGAATACACATACCGAATAACTCGCAGTCGCTCGTTTTAATTTCAATAACAGGTGAATTCAAATTGCCATACAACGCATTTTTGTCAACACAGTCTTGATGAGGCACAATGCCTATGATAGGTGTTTCAGCGATTTTGTTTGTTGGTGGTGGCCGGGATTTCAATTTATAACTTATTCCACACATCTTTGATTACGTAATGATAATAAACGAATTATAAAAAAATTCAGTTACCCAGGGAGGTGCAGGAAATGAATCAAAACCTTCTCGTTTGCATTTTGACAATTTTCGTAGTTTTGTTATAATTTTCAACGTCAATATAATAATTCGCAAAAATAATCTTAACTCAGCTACACTAAAACGTAAAGAAATCTCATAAAGTCTGTTCAATACAGGGATAAGTAAACAAAAAAAACCTTTTTTCTTATCTGATCTGAACAATGTTGTCAAATGTTTGGAAAGATATTAAGTTTTGTTTCTTTGCCGTTAATGTAAATTGTTTTACACCTAACATGATTCCAAGTTTGCGGTCTTTAATCCGTAGAGATACGAAAAGTCTCGTAAGAATTTTCATCGTTGAGTTCGCTCAAGAAAAATTCTCTGAATTAATTACGAGTTTGTGTGCTCTCTCACATAGAGGAAGTTGTTCTCCGTAACGACAGCCATAATTCAACCGAATTGCTATCTTAGATAGATGTGGTTAATCGATATGTCCTACTTAGTTAAAGGCGAACTACAACCTCGCATTCCATATTACAATTAGGTAGCGTAGACCACGAAATGGCTGCATAGCTTTGATGAACGTGATAAGCTCAAGAGTTAACTTTGGAGGCAATAACATCAGAGTTAGAGTAAGAAATAGTTGGAGGTTCTCTAACAGAGGGCGATTGTTAACATTACTGTTACGATTCGCTAGACCCGAAAGTATCACTAACTGAGTCAAATAGATAGATAGATAGACATTAACGATTGGTTCTTCATGTCCATCACCATAGTAAGTTGAATGACTTACCTGACGATTAGCACGATATGCCGAAATGTTAATCTCTTCTAATAATCTCTAGAACGCAACTCTTCTAGATATGTTAATGTCTGAGTTTCATGCCAATGACAAAATAATTCAAGAGCTTATCTTAACGTTCAAATGTAAAGTCCCACTACTTTGAGTTGACAAAAGAATTGATTCCAAGTTTGCGGGCTTTAATCCGTAGAGATACGAAAAGTATCGAAAAGACTTTTCATCGTTCAGTTCGCTCAACAAAAATTCTCTGAGAGAGGAATGGTATTTTGAAACTAAATCTGAATTAAAATTTTCTTTCAGATTTAATTGCAAAAATACCATTTCTCCCATAATTTCGCTTCAAAAAAATAAAAAAAAGCTAGTACTTTGATTCATTTCCCGCATCACCCTTACGACAGTACGAAAATGAAAAGGGTTGTTATGAGTACGAACTAGATGTGAATGTCAAATTGCCATCGCCTTTTGATGGTTATGCTTCGTCTGTGGCTCTACTTCGGCAGTTTCGACGTTGAAAATGTTTTCACTCGGTGAACTCATGCTGTCATCGAGCATACTGTATGCCTTAAAAATAGAATTAATAGACCATTGAAATGGGTATTGCGTATATGATGTAGCGTCAGAGTGAAGTTAAAGAAGTTGATGATTAGGTTGCTTTTTCTTTCGCACAAAAATTGTATTAATGCAGAAACATTGAAAACATTTTTTTAATTTTCTGATAAAAGCTTCTACTGGGGAAAAATCGAGAAAGTCACTTTTCCGCCATTTAGGAGGTTTTTCTCCTTCCGTAAGACACTCAATTAGAGGCAGGTCTCCGAAACTATTTTTTACCATCATCTTTCAAATGATTTCAAACTCAATGTTTTACAAAAAAAAATCCTTTTTCGTCGACTTTGAGGCACAAAAACCAAGTAAACTTTGATCAAAATATAGCTAAACGTCACCGTACTGCAAGAGTCACCAAAATGGTAATTTTTGTCGTAAAACATTGAGTTTGGCATCATTTGAAAGATAATGAATTCACCTATAATAAAAACATAAAATAACTACAAATACGAAAGTAGCACATTTTTGTTTTTGCTGAATACACAACTTTTTAGTCCTACACACTTTGATAACAATGGTTTTTGGAATTGTTTCCCGGCAACCTAATCGCTATGCGTGCGCGATAAAAATTGTGTCTGGGAAACAAAACCATTCAATATTAAGGTTGTCAAAATGTGTAGGACTAAAAAGTTGTGGAATTCAATAAAAACAAAAATGTGCTACTTCCTTATTTACTTCAAGTGTATGCAAGGGACCCGAGCGCATCAGAACAGAATAGATGTTACTCTTAAGTGTATGAAATGACGCCCACATTAAATTGGATTGAAAATTGCCGAAAGGGCAATGTTGAAAAACCCGTTCGAAGCAACGACCCATAAAACATCTCCAAAAACCAATTTTCAGGAAAAAGCAGAATTTGAAACTCGGATAAGATTTAACCTATTTATGTAGAAAAAACACGTTGGGCACTAGTGGAGAATCATTTTTAGGGCCTTCGCTGAGCTCAAAAGCTCAAAATTCAAAACAGAATTAAGTTTTTCCGGCTCCATGTTGAAACAACATTTCAATAAAGTTTTACAACGGCTTACTAAGATCAATTTGATTTGAGAAAAAATTCGCGGCGCGTTGATTTTATCTGATACATTTTTTGACATACTATGTTTTGAATAAAAACGACAAACCTGTCGTATTTTATGTGTAACTCAATATAGAGAGTTTGGGCAAATCGACTCATAGCAAAAATAAGTTATAAGTCCTGATGAGTTTCAAGTTAAAAATTATAATTAAACCAAAAGTTATAAGTACCTACAAGAACAAAACAATTAAAGATTAACTACGCCATAAATCAATTTTTTTACTATCGCAGAATTTTTGAACTTTTTTAGTTCATGTGTACTTATAACTTATATTTTACTTATAATTTTCAACTTATGACTTATGACATAACGTCTAAGTTATACATAAGTTTTGCTGTAAGTATGTTTACAATGCGCACTAATATGACAAAATAGTAATTCTTGAAAGAATTGCTCTCATGACAAAAGGGTCTATCTCCAATGTAAAAAACATTGGAGATAGATCCCTTTGTCATGAGAGCGACGATTAACTTTCATTCAATTTGAACTAATAATGAAATTGTTGATTTTAGTGCAAAGTTTTTCGCTTTGACATCAACGTTATGAACATATTTTGTAATATAGTTTATTGAATTTGTGCCTATAATTGATGACAACAAGCACTCAAAACCACTGAAAATAGGATTGTAATTCTCATATTATATTTGAGTTCCTTGTACCGACACTTTTCCATAATAGCATTATTATGGTAGACTCGACTATAATTAACGTTATTTTAATAGACCTGACGATGAATGGCGTATAATATAGTAGGGTCAAAATATTAAAATGAATGAATTCATTTCTTAGGTACGAGTAAAGAGAAAAAACTTCGAATGAAGCGTGCATTTTGCTTGATTGACTTACATTTTTTCTTTCAATTTGTTGCTCATTCTCGTGTGCTAAACGACATTGCTGATCGTCGTTGCTTTTATATAATTGATGGATATGTTGCAATTTTGAGAGGTAGAGTAATATGTAGCACTCATATCGTTCGATATGTAGAACTATATTGTTATTGAATCCTAAGTTTCGCGCATTTTTTTATCTGTTGGAGTATCTACAAGGGATAGATCTCCCTTAGATACATCTTATCGATCTCAAGTAGCCCTTGCCGTGGAAGAGACCCTTTTGTAGCGATTTTGTGTGTAATATTCTTCTTGTGAACTAAGAGGTTGGAAATTTGGGGATAGGAATACAAACTTGCGATCTTTCGCTTGTAAGAATCTCCATTTTGTAGTGGAATCCGAACCACTCGTCATTTCAGGTATATATATACAATCTACGACAGTTCGACTTATGAATAGTATTATTTCGGCCTAAAAATAGACTCAAATATTTGTGCATAAAATTCATCGCATATGGGTTACGCGACGGTACGTTGGATACAAAAAACACCACAACTATCCAATTTATTAGGCTTGGGTGAACATAGTTTGTACCGGAGATTGAACCTAGATTTTCGTAGAAGTAGATTTTTTTATCTCAGTTATTATGTGAAAGTCAAGAGTGAAAATTTATTTAAAATTTTCCGAAGTAACAGCGAGTTCACAATATGCCGGTTGATAATTGTCAACCATTAGTCAATTCAATCTATCCCCGCAGAAATAATTCATGGCAGTCACATGCAGAGTGTTGAAAGTTGCAGGAGGAATGTTTAGACCTACGTATACCGGTAACAGGCAGTAATTTTCAACATTTCGACGGTACGAACACTACGACAGTAAACAATAATTAGCCATAAGTAAGTAATAATCAGCTGATTATTGATGGGGCCGTTCATATATTACGTAACACAAAAATTAGGATCCCCCTGTCACGGTTGGCGATTCATTATGAACGGTTCGCGGTTTACTGTAAACAGTTAGTGGTTCATTATGAACAGATGGCGGTTGGTTAAAACCAACTGGCGATTGGTCCAAATCGACTGGAGACTGCTTTAATTAACCTGGCGGGTATTTAAAACAAACTTCCAGTGCAATAAATCAACTGGCGGTTGCTAAAAATCGACTGGCGGTTCGTAGGGTTCAACCTACGATTAGTTGGGTTGAGATCAACTGGCGGTTGCTTAAAATCTATCTTTCCGCATAAAGTTTCTTCGTACTTACTTATCACCAAAGATAAATCTATGTACTATGGACACATGGTTTTTTATTTTCTTCAATTTATTTTGGAAATTTCTTCAAGATTCCATGATCCATGCTTTTTGAATGAAATGATGAAAAAAACGATTGATTTAACGTTTTAACACGGAACTTTTTATTGTTATGTTGGAAACGTGATAAAACAATCAAAATAATTGAACGAGCGAAAATTTCAATATCATAAGAAACTGAATTTTTGCTTTACACCAAGAATTTGTATTTGTTCAATTTGTTAGATAATATATCACTTCTATAATTTCTGATTTTTTCTATTCGGGAATGATGCAAGGGAACTTAGAAAATTTGTAATCAAACGCAAAGTTCATGAAATTAAAAAATGGTTTCATGACTTCGTAATTTGTATGTGATAATTCAATATTTTTGACAGCGCAGCAGCGATATTATCGCCGAAATTCAACTGCAGTTAAGACGAAGATTTTAGTTGTTGGCACTGAAGTCGGATATTGGATTTTTTTCGGAGAAAAAATTACAAAGTGAACATACAAAAAAAGTGATCTCACACATTCGACCAAAGAAGTAAAGTGAACGGTGACTCACAACTTCCGTCAAAACTTTTAGGAAAACGTTTGAAAAGCACAAGTAGTCGATGTTCGCCGTTCTTTTACGCATTTTGTGTGTGAATTTTTTTTTAACTAGAATGACTGAAATCAAAGCAATAAAACATGCTCCAACTTTCCATATTTTGGTGCCGTTTTGTACCGAGTCAACAGTCGACATTTTCTTGAGCATATTGAAATGTGCCGTTGCGCGATCAAAAATGGACGAATCTGACCTAACCAGAGCGTTTATGTCCGAAATGAACGGCGAAAGCTTCGCTCTAGAAATGGACGATTTAAAGTTAAGTTGGAAGAAGCTACAATTGGAGGAACAGCAAATTCGACAATCGAAAATCCTCGGTTTTTGGGCCATCATCAATTTTCCGACTTTGGGAAGAAAACTGTTTGGTGAAAATCATCAAGCGCCCACCAGAAATGGTGTGTCTGTGACAGGAAATACGGGAATCAAGGCCGACGACATTGATGAGCTGGTCTTCCCAAAAATGAGAATACGTGGAATAGAATTGAGCGTTAAAGAAAGTACCCTTATCAAATTGAAACATTTTGTCAAAGTTCCTGGCTGTGTCGTCGGTGCCGGATTAGAAATTAGATTAGAAATGCTCGTAAAATGGTTTCATTCGATGTTGATCCTAATTTTGTCGAAAGCTGCTGGGACGCATTGAAGCGTGGAGATTTTACAATGGGTCCGGGTTACGAGGTAAGTTTTTCGGAAAAGATCTTTACACATGCGGATAAAGTAGATTTTTAGTGGGTGTAAATATCCAGACTAAAAGTTTTATTTATTCTTGACAGCAACAATTCGATACAGTGATGTATCCCTTTGTGAGAACCGCGATGAATGTGGTTGAGGATCACCCCACTGGTGACGCTATTGAGAACGACCGAAGACCTCGACAATCTAAGCGACCATGCCGACGTCCTTGCAATGAAAATGTGGGTGTAATGAATTCAAGCAGTGTCGGCGACCCTGACGGCGAAAGTTACAATAGAATGGTTGCGGAGAATTCGGACGTTGTTTCAAAAAGTAGTGAGTACCTTTGAGCAAAAATTCCTTACAATATATTCAGACAAGGAGTCGTTCATAAATTACGTAACGCAAAATCTGGCTTTTTTGGACTCCCCTCTGTCACGCAAGCTCGTAACCCCTCCGATTCGTGACGTAACGCGACAATTATTTGAAAAATGTCTAAAATCGTTAAAACTACAAATAATGCTAACACTAACGCTAAAAATGAAAAAAAAACATGCAAGGGACCCGTATGTATCAGTAAATCATGAGTAAGTATTGCCTTAACACGTAAGTATTATATGCAATTACGTCCAAGCTAAATTGTACTGTAAATTGCCGGAAGGGCAATATTGAAAAAACCGTACGAAGCAACGGCGTTAAAAACCTCTCCAAACCCATAAAATAAACCCAAAATTAAAAAAAATAGAAAAAAATTTAAAAAAAAAATTGCACTAGGCCCGATCTTAGAACCGCCCTAGAGCACTTAGGAAAGGCCTCTGATTCATACATCTATAAACAAAAAAGTTCGCCTTTTTTTTCTCTGCAAAACTGCACATAAAACCTCATCATGAAAGAAATATTCACGAAAAAGCACCAAATAGGGTCGCAGTTGGTCCCACACTGAACACTCTACAGCCCGAACCACTCAACATATTTTCACTAATTTCATTTTCGTGATTTACTGATGTCCACATCTTTCACACAAAACCTTGAAGAGCGATTTCCGTCCTGATTTCGCAGAGATATAAGTGAAAAAGTTCCACCAACCTTCAAAAAACCACGTTTTTACCACTTTTTCGACCGTAACATCGAAATTTTTCGACTGATTTCACCCAAATTCAATCGGATTGAATAAGATTTACCCGATTTATGTTGAAAAAACATGTTTTGCCCTAGCAGAGATTCACTTTTAGGGCCCTGGCTGAGTCCAAAAGCTCAAAATTAAAAACAGTTTCGTCCATAAAATGTCGGGCATGCTAAGGCCTTTCATATAAAAAAAATTATGAAAATCGGGGAAGATTTACTCGAGTTATGTGCAAAAGACCAAAAACCACTCATTTGACCCTAGCTCGGAGGCCCTTAGGTCTACAATGCCCAGATTCAATCCCAAAAAAGATTTTTCGATTAACTTTCAGGAAAAGTTAAGTTAGTTAAGTTTCACTCAAGTTATCGCGATTTTTATTGTTAATTCGTCATCTAAGGACCATGATCGATGCTCTCCCCCCTACTCCCGGGTTGAAATTGGCGTGGTTACAAACGTCGTGGTAAACGCGTAAGACCCCTTTTTCGAATAACTTTGTTTTTCGTACGGGTCTAACCACAACCAATGACCCGTACGTATCAGAATAGATGAGGAAAAAAGACAAACGTATCTAAATATAGAAATGAGCAAATTATCCAATGTTTTATGTTCTTTTATTACTATGAGAATTTCAAAGATTCATAGAAATGGCAAAGGTAATGTCAAAGGCCCTACCGAAATTCGTCTGAGACCATTGATTTTGATGAAATGTTCTTCCCTGCAACATATCACAAAAAGAGCCAAGGTAGTTTCTCCATGAAATCTGGAAACTATTTTCTCTAAAATTTAATTCTCACCTACTTTACCTTAGGAGCAAATACCTAACTGTCATAGTTTCATAGATCTATGCGTTATACCTCCCAATTCTATAAGTTGTTTTATCCCGAGATTTGGCAATTTTTCCTTAAAACATGTTCTCTAAAAATTTATTCTTCGAAACTTTGGCTTTGGAAGCAACCTTGTAATTTCCGTAGTTCTAGAGGTATGCATCATCCCGTCCAATTCTAGAAGTGGTCATATTCCAGAATTGTTCATTCCATTGGCCCCAGTGCCCAGACCACTGACCCGATTCCCACAAAAAATTTTTCCCAGTTTTATGACATCAAATGCTTTCATATGACACCAAAATGAATAATTTGTCGATGGGAGGTGGGGGATACATTTATTACCGTCTAGATATGGCGAGTCTGCAAAAGAATGTCCGTCCGTCCGTATCCACTTTTTTTTCAAATAGCTCAATCGATCACACTAAGCTTGAAAGGTACACGCCGTACAACCCCTGCAAGGTACATGCTGCCCATGATTCAAGTTCAAAGATGAGCGAAATCGGCCTAGTACTTCCGGAGATATAGTAGAAAAAGTGAGAAAAACAGGGTTTTCAACGACTTTTTCGCAAATATCTCAGCAAGTATAGAACGGAAATTTTGGTGTCAAATGAAAGCTTTTGATCTCAATGGAATGGAATGGACGAAATTGAGTTTCTTGGCCATATACGAAAGCAGATGGTTTTTCGTCTATATTTGCTTAACTATGCAATATGGAGATTTACTGTCAAAGGCAAAGTTGAAGATAATCAAATTTTGGGGAACACGTGTTTCAAACGCAAATCAACAAGAAAACATATGAAGGGACCGGTATGTATCAGAATAGATGCGGCAAACAGAGTTGATATTACGAAAAGACTCGAACCCATTTAAGTAAATATTGCCTTACGACCGCATTAAATTGTATTGGAAATTCCCGATAGGACAATATTGAAAAACCCGCGACGGTGTAACCCTTCTGAAAGCACAAAATTCATCCCCAAAAATGTTCACCTCAATTTTCTGTACAACATAGCAAAAAACCATTTCTGCCATGCCTAGATCTTTCAAACAAACAAATTTTTTCGAAAGGATTTACTCGAGTTATGTACAAAAAACATAGATAGCAGGGACTCGTTTTTAGTGCCCTAGCTAAGTCCAAGTCCAATTTTAAATTATTTTATCTATCAGCGTCGCTATTTCAACGCTGTATTTTACCATTGGTAGGGTAAGTGCATCGGTTACGAACCTCGTGCTAGTTACGAGCCTTTCTTTTGTTCTTTTTTGAGAAAAGCGATTTCTAAACAGGCTCGTAACCATTGTTTTCACCCTAGTGTAAATAGACTTAACAGTTTTCTATAAAACATCTTTCTATTCACTCTATTACATTCGGAAAAGTCCTTTGTGTCTTGATGGGAAATGAAACACTGAGAAGAGCTCAGTGAATCTGCCAATTGTTTAACAGCTTAACACTGGACTTCAACCCCCCTCCCCTCTGTCACGCTAGGCATGACCCCCGTCTCAAGCGTTACGTATTTTATGAACGGCCCCCAACGTTTTGTGATCATTAAATTTTTGCTTGCAATCAATTTTGTAACATTGAGAATTCGGACTTCGGCGTAATTGAGAAACTTTTTAGATGCTGCAAAAAATTCGTGTTCGTCCGTCTGCACGGTATCTTTGATATTTCTTAACTGCTTTTTTGCTCCTTTCTCCTTTCCCCCTTTTCGATGTTGGGACATTGTCCCGTAAATGTAAGGCCGTCCTATAATTAATTGTTAATTTGTCGTTATTTTGTCCGAGAATTTGGGGCTATTTCGTGCAGAGTTTTTTTGTCCGGGAGAATAATTATTAGTTCACGCCCTCCCTCTCCCAGCTCTAGGCCCTTTCTAGAACCACCTATACTTGACATGGCATGTCAAAATAAAAATCTGTTATGTGCTAACTCAACTTAAGTAATTACGTATTACTCAGAGAGAATAATATTAATCACCTACAAATTCTCAAATGACGTCGTCAATAGGAAATTCACTTCAAGTCGATAATCGAATGGATGTCGAGGAAACGGATTTGGATGGAGATGCAAACATTGGTAAGTACACGTTTGCTGAACTGCTGAACATCTGAAGTAAAACTTAATATTTTGACAGGCTCACTGCAGACGATCATTTTCCAATTGCGTGGCGATGTTGGCGCGTTATCCAAATCCATTCAAGCAAATGAAAATTTGGTCATCAACGTGGCGAATCTCGAGAAACAAATAGAAAGCCAAAAGATCATGATCGAAAAGTACAGAAGCGACCTGGCAGGCAGCCTCAAATCAAATGAGATCTTGCAAGTCGAAGTGGAATGTTTGAGGAAAAAACTAGACGAAGCTGAGAGATACATCGCTTCAAAGAAAGGATTGGAAGAAGAGCTTGTCTCATTAAAAACAAAAAACGACAGCACCGTAGCTCAGCTGCAAATTAACCTTGATTCTTTGATTGAAAACAGTCTTAAATCAGAAAAGGAAAACGAGCAACTGAAAAATGAGCTGAAGAAATTTACGGAAATATGCAAGGCGAATATCGGGACGCAGACACTCGTAAACGAGGTTTGTCATCATCATCACCATCAACATCATTATCATAATACTTTATGTGGGGTGGGGTTTTAACGCGGGGGATCTTGGACCATCTTCATTCATACCCTCCTATCCCTTGCCCAGTGAAAGTCCCCTATCTTCTGAATCTGATTTAATTGAGTCTATAAACCTTCTACTTGGCCTACCCCTAGGGCAAACGCCCGGGACCTGCGCATCCAATATCCTCTTTGGGAGCCTGCTATTACCCATTCTTTGAACGTGCCCGTATCACATCAGGCGACTAACCCTTGCCACCTCTTCCACCGACGTAACTCCTAAAATTTCTCTGATGTCGTCATTTCTGATATGATTATCCCACTGCTCTATACTCCTTAGAACCCTCATATCAGAAACTTCCAGGTCATGCGCGAGATATCCGCAGTCCACCCAACTTTCACTGCCATAAAAAATCCTTGGCCTGAAGCTTGATTTACTTACTTACTTACTTAACGGTCTTGGCCTCCTCCTACATGCTTCTCCAACCGGGCCTTTTTTTTTATAAGGGGGAGGAAATCTTCATAGACACCCGGTCCTCCTGGACCAAGGTAGTGTTGGATTCCATTCTTTAATGGCCTACCAACTAAAACCTCCTTCCTTAGTCTTCGTGTTCTCATCTCCCTGGAACCGCCTCACAGCATTACTTCGGGGAGGAACTGTGCTTTCGCACCTACTCTCTCAGATCAACTGGCAGTCTTCTTTGATCGTCTTTCCATGCAATTTGCAGCTTCGTCATTATTCTCGCAACTACATTATCCGCCACATGCTACCACTGTCTCAGTGATTCGGCTCTTAATTGCGTCCTAACTGTTTTGGTAGTTTGACCCTCCATTCTCTTCTTTCTATAACATTCACTGTCTTCTGTCAGCGTTATGCATATGGGCATCGTCCCGGCTATTACACATACCGCTTCTAAGGATATCGTTCGATATGCGCTTGCTACTCTTATGCTTGCCAGCCTCTGGGCTCTATTAAGCCTTCTCCGATTCCTCTTCGTATCTAGCGCCTGTATCCACGCTGGTGCCCTGTAGCGCAATATCGATAGGGTGACACTTGCAAGGAGCCTCCTTTTGCTGCTGTGGGGTCCAAAGCCGTTTGGCATTATTCTGGCCAATGCTGCGGTGGCTTTCATTGCCTTTTCGCACGTGTAGTCCACATGGCTATTAAAATTTCTGCGGTCGTCCAGTATAACTCCAAGGTATTTTAATTGGCGAGTGGATGTGATTTCTTCCCCGTCAATGTTCAAAATGATTCGCTCGGTTTTTCTGCAGTTACTCACTAGCATGATCTTAGTTTTCTGGTGAGCCAGCCTCAGCCCCGCCGTTGTCATCCAGTTTTCGACAGTTTCTAGCGTCTCCATCGAAACCACCTCTACCTCCATCTTCGACGTTCCGGATACCGTGAGGATCAAGTCGTCGGCAAAAGCAATCGTCTTAGCACATCTTGGCAGTTTCAGCCTCAGCGCTGTGTCATACATTACATTCCACAGCGTTGGTCCTAATATGGATCCCTGTGGTACTCCAGCTGTGATGTCGACTGTCTTTTTCCCTTCATCAGTATCGTACGTTAGTACTCGTCGCTCGAAATAGCTTTTCAGTATCCTACAGAGGTAATCGGGGACTCTCATGACATGCAGCGCCTTGGCTATCTCTATCCAGCTTGCGCTATTAAAGGCATTTCTAACGTCTATCGTCGCTATAGCGGTTACCCCGTATTTTTTGCTTCCGCGCCTTGTCGGTAGTCTCTATGACTTTTTTAATGGCCTCAATCGCCGATCTCCCTTTTCGAAATCTGAATTGTTCGTCCGACAGTCCGTGCTCGCCCTCCGTGTGTTTTCTTAGTCTATTCAGGATCGTAGTTTCCAGCATTTTTCCCAACCCATCCAACAAGCATATAGGTCTGTATGATGATGGCTTGTCTGGCGGTTTCCCTGGTTTTGGTATTAAGACCAGCTTCTGTTTCTTCCATATTTCAGGAAAATATCCGTCGTCGAGGCATTTCTGCATTGTCAATCTGAGCATGTTAGGCTTTGCGCATGCTGCTGTCTTCAGAGCTATATTGGGGATTCCATCTGGTCCTGGCGCTTTGTTATTTTTTGGCTTTTGTGCAGCCATCTGGATCTCTTCTACAGTGATCGACCGTTCAAGTCTGTCTTCCGCTTCATCGTCATAAGGAGATTGAGGCCATGTGATCTGTTCGTGCTGTGGGAAGAGCTCTCTCACTATGACACCTAGCCTATCCGGGCACTTTTTTTTTGGCCCCAATGTACCTTTCATCATCGTCATTACTGTTCTGAACACTTTGCCCCACGGGTTCGTGTCTGCCTCTTGGCACAGTTTCTTCCAACAATCCCTCTTACTCGCCCGGATTGCTCGCTTCAATGCTAGTTTTGCATTACGATAATCTTCGGACCTCGCTACTCTAACATTCTCGTTTCTGGCCCTTTGCATCCTCCTTCTTGTCTTAAAACAATTTGTTCGCAAAAGTCTTATTTCGTCGTTCCACCAAAATGCCGGTTTTCGCCCATTCCTCGGTTCCATCCTTCTTGGCATCGCCGCGTCACATGCATTCACCATTTCTTTCGTCAATTCTTCTGCCGATTTCTCTTCGTGGTCGTCTTTTGATTGGAGATATTCCTTGAAAACTTCTTGGTCGAAATTTCCGGTTCTCCATCTTCACTCTCTTCTATGAGTCATCTGTTTTGTCGCCTCTGTACACTTTCTCACAGTGTACCTCACTGCCTGGTGATCGCTGTGTGAATATAAGCAACCGCCGCACAGTGTATTTTTTGTAAGGTTTTGGGGCTTGGGCTTTAATTTGTACAATTTTCAATATTTTGACTTTTCTTTTTTTTCGTTTTTAATCGGAAAGATTAAAGGACAAACGTATTTCCTTTTCGGTTCGAAAAATCTTCTGACTCCCGTGGGAACAAATGAGTTGAGGAGAACCAAACTTCTGAAAATTAAAAACAATATATCAGTGTGACAGGAGACGTGTTGAGTGTTTAGAAACAAAATTTCAAAAAAATCAAAAATATTTTCAAGATTTCACTCTTTGGTCAAGAACTCAAGGAAGCAGGCTGGTGCCAAGTTGAAACTTTTTGGGAACAATATCCATGTTGGTGTCGAGAGTCTGGCGTAAAAAGAATTTTGGCACCAGACTGCCTTCCTATAGCTGTCATACGGATTCGGCATTCTTTGTTTTAGAACTCAGGGAAGCAGGCTGGTGCCAAGTTGAAACTTTTTGTAATCAATATTTCTTGGTAAAGCCGAGATGCGGGCGTAAACAGAATTTTGGCACCAGGCTGCCTTACTATAAATGGTCAGAAGAAGAACGTTTTCCTTGGTCTAAAAAAAAAAAAAAAAATATT
>CM055405.1:284070-297706 GCA_029228625.1 Pseudolycoriella hygida | reverse complement strand
AAGGATTTTTATATATAATAAAATCACTCTCGTTTGTGGATTCAAATCAACAACAACAAGTTGTTTCATTTCAATCTCCACACTACCGTCTTGCCCGTACTATAGTTTTCTCGTAATACAGTTTTCCCCGTACTACAGTTTTCCTTTAACTACCGTACTCCGCTATACTACGGTTTTCCCCGTTTTAAACTTTTCCTCGAACCACCGTTTGCTCCGTACAACCATTTCTCCTTTCCTACTGTTTTCCTCGTGCTACAGTTTTCCCCTTTCTACCGTTTCCCCGAACTACAGTTCTCACTACCGTTTTCACCGTACTCTGACTCAGACTGCCGTAGAAATCTGTGTTTGAACACAGAATTAGGCCGTCGTGGTAGGATTTCCTTACGAAAAAACAGAAATCATTAAGCCGCAGAATTTTATGTTTGAGCTCAGAATTAGGCTGTCGTAGGATTTTTGTACAGAAATCAGACGGCCGTAGAATTCTGAGTTTGAACACAGAATTAGGCTTTCGTAAGATTTCTATACAGAAATCAGACTGCCGTAGTATTCTGTGTTCGAACACAGAATTAGGCTGTCGTAGAATTTCTAAACAGAAATCGGACTGCCTTAAAATTATGTGTGTGAATAACTCTAGGGCGACTCCTCGAACACCTGCCGCTTCTAGCTTAAGGTGCAGGGTCACGTGATCCACACAATCGAACGCCTTCCTAATATCCAGGAAAAGGGCACTGACTACTTTCCCTCCATCCTTATCTCTAAGCAGTTTATCGATGAGTTCATAGGTAGCCGTGTGCGTGCCGGATTTCCGGCGAAAGCCGTACTGTTTAGCATATAGGAATTTGGTTTTCTTTAAGAAGGCAAACAGTCTCTCGTATATAATTTTATCAAATAACTTGTTAACTGCGGAAAGGATGGACATGGGTCGATAGTTGTTTGGGTCAGATTTATTACCAGATTTGTATATTGGGGTGACCGATGCTATTTTCAGGCCGTCAGAGTAGATGCCTCTCTGCATGGTAAGGTTTATCATATGCGATAGATATGGCGCCACTATATGATACATGTTTACAATGTTTACTCCGCACGAACATTTCCTCGTACTGACATTTCCCCGTACTACCGTTTTCCTCCTACTACTATTTTTACCCTACCATTGTTTTCCTCGTGCTACTGTTTTTCTGATACTGTTGTTGTGGTCCCCGTACTAAATTTATATTGTACTAATGTTTTCCACATTCTACCGTTTTCCCCGTACGTACTACGGTTTTTCTCGTACTACATTTTACCCCGTACTACCGTTTTTCTCGTACGACCGTTTCCATTCTACTATCGTTTTCCCTGTATTACCGTTTTTCTCGTATTACCTTTTTCACCGTATTACCGTTCTCAAAGTACTAAAAATTTTGTTCATACTACCGTTTTCTCCTTACAACCGTTTTCCTCGTACTACTATTTTCCTCGTACAACAGTGTTCCCTGTGCTACTGTGGCTTGCACACATCGCATAATTATCAACGGCCTTCCGCCGCTGAGTTTCGGCTGAACATTCTATTCCGCCACGATCCGCCTCTCGGACCGGCTGAACATTCTGTTCAGTTCCTAGAATAATTCAATAGAAAATAATTTTTATATTTCAATTGCGTCTGAAATTGTAAAATGTTTTATACCGTGTAACGGTACGCATCATTGTTATGTTTTGTATATAAGAAGGATTTTTATATGTAATAAAATCACTCACGTTTGTGGATTCAAATCAACAACAACAAGTTGTTTCATTTCAATCTCTACACTACCGTCTTGCCCATACTATAGTTTTCCCGTAATACAGTTTTCCCCGTACTACCGTTTTCCTTTGACTACCGTACTCCGCTATACTACGGTTTTCCCCGTTTTAAACTTTTCCTCGAACCACCGTTTGCTCCGTACAACCATTTCCCCTTTCCTACTGTTTTCGTCGTGCTACAGTTTTCCCCTTTCTACCGTTTCCCCGAACTACAGTTCTCACTACCGGTGAATTAGGCCGTCGTGGTAGGATTTCTTTACGAAAAAACAGAAATCATTAAGCCGCAGAATTTTATGTTTGAGCTCAGAATTAGGCTGTCGTAGGATTTTTGTACAGAAATCAGACGACCGTAGAATTCCGAGTTTGAACACAGAATTAGGCTGTCGTAAGATTTCTATACAGAAATCAGACTGCCGTAGTATTCTGTGTTCGAACACAGAATTAGGCTGTCGTAGGTATTCTAAACAGAAATCGGACTGCCTTAAAATTCTGTGTGTGAACACAGAATTGGGCCGCCGTGTAGTAGGCTTTCTTTATGAAAAAAAAAAGAAATCATTAGGCCAAGAATATGTTACCTAAAAAAACTGAACACAAGAAAAATTTTTGGCCAGCCTTTGAATCTATGAAAACTGCGACCCAAACAGATTTTGTCGCTTGTCTAAAAAATCTGTAAATGCAGTTTTAAACATCGAGCCTCCAAAATCTGTCTGTCTGATTGAAACCATGCTCTGAAGAACTTTGTTTGACAGTTAATATTGCGTAAAATTGAAGACAAAATATAAAGTATTATATCATAGCAAAGCATAAGAAAAATATTACTGTTTTTTCCGTGCTACCGTTTTCCTCGTACTACTGTTGTTGTCTCCTTACTACCGCTTTCTCCGTACTACGTTTACCCCGTACTAACATATCCCTATACTAACTTTTTCCCGTACTAACCTTTCTTTGTACTACAGTGCTCCTCGTGCTACCGTCTTCCCCGTACTATAGTTTTCCCGTACTACAGTTTTCCCCGTACTACCGTATTCCTTCAACTACTGTACTCCGCTATACTACGGTATTCCCCGTTTTAATCTTTTCCTCGTACCACCGTTTGCTCCGTACAACCGTTTCCCCTTTCCTACTGTGTTCCAAGTGCGACTGCTTTCCCCTTTCTACCGTTTCCCCGTACTACAGTTCTCCCCGTACTACCGTTTTCACCGTACTCTGACTCAGACTGCCGTAGAATTCGGTGTTTGAACACAGAATTAGGCCGTCTTGATAGGATTTCTTTACGAAAATACAGAAATCATTAAGCCGCAGAATTTTATGTTTGAGCTCAGAATTAGGCTGTCGTAGGATTTTGTGCAGCAATCAGACGGCCGTGGAATTCTGAGTTTGAACACAGAATTAGGCTGTCGTAAGATTTCTATACAGAAATCAGACTGCCGTAGTATTCTGTGTTCGAACACAGAATTAGACTGTCGTAGAATTTCTAAACAGAAATCGGACTGCCTTAAAATTCTGTGTGTGAACACAGAATTGGGCCGCCGTAGTAAGCTTTCTTTATGAAAAAAAAGAAATCATTAGGCCAAGAATATGTTACCTGAAAAAACCAAACACAAGAAAAATTTTTGGCCAGCCTTTGAATCTATGAAGACTGCGACCCAAACAGATTTTGTCGCTTGTCTAAAAAATATGAAAATGCAGCCTCAAACATCGAGCCTCCAAAATCTGTCATTGAAAGATTGAAACCATGCTACGCATATTTTTTTAATAGTTAATATTGCGTAAAATTACGCACTCTCCCTGTACTATCATTTTCCCACGTACTGTATTTCCCCGTACGACTGTTTTCCCCACACTGCCGTTTGCACCCTACTACTATTTTCCCCGTACTACTGTTTTCCCCGTGCTACCGTTTTCCTCATGCTATTGTTGTTGTCTTCTTACTGCCGTCTTCTTCGTACTACGATTTCCCCGTACTAATGTATTTATTTATTTTTTATTTATTTTTATTTATTTATTTATTTAATACGTTATAATAATAGTAATTTTTAGCTTCAATGTGAATGGCCCCTCAAAGAAGCTTGTTAACGTTTAGCTCATAATTTAGCTTAAACAAGAATTTTAACTTATGAATTTGAACAAGAAATAATTTTTGCTAGAAATATTAAATTCGAGTAATATGAATCGGTCAAGAATATCATTGATAATTAAACAAGAAATCAGACAGAAATTATATACTGTAAAGCTATCTAGATCAAGAGTTGGGCAAAATATCACATCTTATTATTGTCATTTGACGACATATCAGGATAAGGAAAAAAAAACAAAAAAAAGAAATTTAATTCATTCAAATTTGAGTAGCGTATGGACATTAGCGTCGGTAACAGTGGGAACGGGGGACAGTAGCGATGAGACGGCGCCCTCCGAATGAGCACCATGCCCCCACTCCTAGCTCGATACTTTGTATTTCATCTTTCTTTTTTATAACAGCTCTAAATAGGACTTCTTGGGCCAATAATCAAATTAGCCCTACAGGCCTAGCTTGAGAACTGTTGGCGCACGAGCCATTCTTTAATCAGGTCTAGAAATTTGTATGGTCTTGCAGAAACTATATATCCTGGCAACGAGTTATACAGAGCATAACCTATCGATGAGATCGCTTTCGCTCTATGTACGGTCCGTGCCCTAGTTGGAATGAGCCTCCCCTTTCGCCTCGTTTCATATCGGTGTCTCGGCACTTCGATGGGGATGGTACTATGCGAGCTCCTCTGCAAGGACTCATGCACAAATTTGCAGAGACTTGCTTTGTATAAGCTCGAGATGTTCAGGACTCCTTCGCAGTGCTTATTGAAGAGGTCGGATGTAGGAGTCATCGAGGCTAGCCCACACACGTGCTTAAGGCATCTGTTCTGCAGTACTTGAAGCTGTTTCATGTTCTTCTTGCTTGCGGCTCCCCAGGCTCCTGTAAGGTAGCTCAGGTGGGAGTGCCTTAGTGTCGTATCCCAAACCCGACATGCGACCATCTGTCGCATCCATGATACCCACGCGGGCACACAGGTCTCGCGAACAGGCAACCTCGATAAGAAGTTGGATAACTTATCGAGGAATGCCAAACAAACAAAACATTGCTAAACAAAACTCGCAACTTGATTCCACTGCACAATATATAGCAAGTGAATGAATGCAAGTTAGCATAACGCTGACATACGCATCATCCAAACTATATACACATGCAGTACAAACATATGGAACGATTGCATAAACAATACGAATGGAATATGCGAATTCGTATTGTTATGAGAGTAGGTCAGAAAAAAGACTTCCTCATTTTTTGTATATATGCCCTGCAAATGTTATGCACTCAATGGTGGGGCACATGCTATCGCTTGTGGCCCCAGTAACGGATATCAAAAGTCAGTAAGTTCTGCATTCTCAACCCGTTAACGTCCGCGCGTTTATCTAATAAAGGAACTCTCAGGTAGTTACACGGTCAGAGAAGACGGTTCGTACGCGTACATTTAATGTATGAAATAATAGGATTTCGCTAAGTGCTCAATATAGTGTGTAAAAGAAGGAGCTGAAGTACGATAAATTACCGTGTAAGGATAACTACATTAAGTGTTCACCATATTGTATAATAGAAAGGTCTGTAATACAGCGTGACGCTGTATAATTCAAGATTTGATGTAATAATATAGTCCCGTGCGAGAACAAAAAGAATAAATCAAGTGTTATAATTTTGAGATCATAACGTGGTCGCAGCAGGCATAACACCGCCCCAATCCCAACATACCAAGCGCGACACTAGTGCGAATTAAATGAGCAAAGTTACTGTTTTAGGGACGAATTTTTTCAGCTTGCATAGAACACCGCTTATCGAGGCTAGCTTTTTGCACACGTGTGCCACATGAAGGGCCCAGTTGATCCTAGAGTCTATGATTAGTCCCAGATATTTGAACGTTTCTACGGATTTTATCGTCGACCCCTCAAAGGTCAAATCTCCTGCCCCGGTCGAGGAAATGCCCTTCTGAAATGTATAATTTGCAAGTTTGTTTAGGTTAAGGAAGTCGCTGATGAGGTTTAGATCATGGAGTATGTCGTTTTCTCTAAATGACATGTTGGAATAAAACACACCTGAGTCATCCGCGAAAAGGCTAACTGTGCCTTTAAGCGGTAAGCAGTGCATGTTGTTTATGAAAACTAGAAACAGCAAGGGTCCCAGGACGCTACCCTGTGGGACTCCGTACTCGACTGAAAGCATCTGACTGCTGTCCTCTTGGATTTTTTCACACTGTTTTCTACCCCTTAGGTAATCATCGAATAACTCTAGGGCGACTCCTCGAACACCTGCCGCTTCTAGCTTACGGTGCAGGATCACGTGATCCACACAATCGAACGCCTTCCTAATATCAAAGAAAAGGGCACTGACTACTTTATCTCCATCCTTATCTCTAAGCAGTTTATCGATGAGTTCATAGGTAGCCGTGTGCGTGCCGGATTTCCGGCGAAAGCCGTACTGTTTAGCATATAGGAATTTGGTTTTCTTTAAGGCAAACAGTCTCTCGTATATAATTTTTTCAAATAACTTGTTAACTGCGGAAAGGATGGATATGGGTCGATAGTTGTTTGGGTCAGATTTATTACCAGATTTGTATATTGGGGTGACCGATGCTATTTTCAGGCCGTCAGGGTAGATGTCTCTCTGCATGGTAAGGTTTACCATATGCGATAGATATGGCGCCACTATATGACTACATGTTTACAATGTTTACTCCGCACGAACATTTCCTCGTACTGACATTTCCCCGTACTACCGTTTTCCTCCTACTACTATTTTTACCCTACCATTGTTTTCCCCGTGCTACTGTTTTTCTGATACTGTTGTTGTGGTCCCCGTACTAAATTTATATTGTACTAATGTTTTCCACATTCTACCGTTTTCCCCGTACGTACTACGGTTTTTCTCGTACTACATTTTACCCCGTACTACCGTTTTTCTCGTACGACCGTTTCCATTCTACTATCGTTTTCCCTGTATTACCGTTTTTCTCGTATTACCTTTTTCACCGTATTACCGTTCTCAAAGTACTAAAAATTTTGTTCATACTACCGTTTTCTCCTTACAACCGTTTTCCCCGTACTACTATTTTCCTCGTACAACAGTGTTCCCTGTGCTACTGTGACTTGCACACATCGCATAATTATCGACGGCCTTCCGCCGCTGAGTTTCGGTTGAACATTCTGTTCAGTTCCTAGAATAATTCAATAGAAAATAATTTTTATATTTCAATTGCGTCTGAAATTGTAAAATGTTTTATTGCATAGACGTTGAGTAAGCCATGCATTAAACACTCCTGTATATAAAGACTAAGTCGCACATTATTGTGAAAATTATTGTTCTAGATGAATAATTTTTTATTATAGTTCTAGATGCATAATTTTTTTATTTGGGGAACAAATAAAGAAAAAAACACATGCCTCTGCGAGTCTCGAACCGACGACAAGCGGTTCACTAGTCAAGCATTTATTCCACCGATCCACTTCTGCTTGTATACATTTTCAATTTAATTTCGTAATGTAGCGTTTGTTCATGGTTGTGTTATATATAAAAAAATCGCGACTGAAACAACGCTTGCTATGTTTCGCCATATTGAGTGAACATTTATAAAGCCAAGAATGGAATTTAGTTTATTTTATTTAAATAATTTGAAGTAAAAATACGCAACATAAATTAACATCAAGTTTGCCGTTTTGCTCATGCATTTAAATGTGCTCTCGCGATATACGATCAAATTAATTTAGTATTTACTTAGTCGTGTAACACTAGCATCATGCGTATTGTGTCGCATTTACTCATGTATATGTTTAGTATATAGGATCAATGGCAATGTGCGACAAACGTGCATTTTTCAATGGAAATAAAATGTAATGTGAAGGAGGAATAATTAGTTGAACTGAAATTTAAAAAGACACAAAGGGGATGTAGTTTTGTGAGAAATAATTTGCGTATGCGATAAACGATAAGTAAAAAAAAAATTAGTCAGCCGTAATTGAATCCACGATTGTGAAATAAAAAAACTATTAACAGAGCTACACCCTAACAAGCACGGCCGTTTTGCTTACAGATTACAGATTACAGATTACAGATTACAGATTACATGTGTTTTCGTTTATGCAATAAAATATCGTATTGTCTTGTATGCCAGAGTCTCGCATTATTGATATGTATTTATTGTATAAAACTCGCTCACTACGTTCGCTCGTTATATACAATAAATACATATCAATAATGCTCGACTTAGGCATACAAGACAATAAAATACTATTATACCGTGTAACGGTACGCATCATTGTTATGTTTTGTATATAAGAAGGATTTTTATATATAATAAAATCACTCTCGTTTGTGGATTCAAATCAACAACAACAAGTTGTTTCATTTCAATCTCTACACTACCGTCTTGCCCATACTATAGTTTTCTCGTAATACAGTTTTCCCCGTACTACAGTTTTCCTTTAACTACCGTACTCCGCTATACTACGGTTTTCCCCGTTTTAAACTTTTCCTCGAACCACCGTTTGCTCCGTACAACCATTTCTCCTTTCCTACTGTTTTCCTCGTGCTACAGTTTTCCCCTTTCTACCGTTTCCCCGAACTACAGTTCTCACTACCGGTGAATTAGGCCGTCGTGGTAGGATTTCTTTACGAAAAAACAGAAATCATTAAGCCGCAGAATTTTATGTTTGAGCTCAGAATTAGGCTGTCGTAGGATTTTTGTACAGAAATCAGACGGCCGTAGAATTCCGAGTTTGAACACAGGATTAGGCTGTCGTAAGATTTCTATACAGAAATCAGACTGCCGTAGTATTCTGTGTTCGAACACAGAATTAGGCTGTCGTAGGTATTCTAAAAAGAAATCGGACTGCCTTAAAATTCTGTGTGTGAACACAGAATTGGGCCGCCGTGTAGTAGGCTTTCTTTATGAAAAAAAAAGAAATCATTAGGCCAAGAATATGTTACCTAAAAAAACTGAACACAAGAAAAATTTTTGGCCAGCCTTTGAATCTATGAAAACTGCGACCCAAACAAATTTTGTCGCTTGTCTAAAAAATCTGTAAATGCAGTTTTAAACATCGAGCCTCCAAAATCTGTCTGTCTGATTGAAACCATGCTCTGAATAACTTTGTTTGACAGTTAATATTGCGTAAAATTGAAGACAAAATATAAAGTATTATATCATAGCAAAGCATAAGAAAAATATTACTGTTTTTTCCGTGCTACCGTTTTCCTCGTACTACTGTTGTTGTCTCCTTACTACCGCTTTCTCCGTACTACGTTTACCCCGTACTAACATATCCCTATACTAACTTTTTCCCGTACTAACATTTCTTTGTACTACAGTGCTCCTCGTGCTACCGTCTTCCCCGTACTATAGTTTTCCCGTACTACAGTTTTCCCCGTACTACCGTTTTCCTTCAACTACTGTACTCCACTATATTGCGCTTTTCCCCGTTTTAAACTTTTCCTCGTACAACCGTTTGCTCCCTACAACCGTATCCCCCTTCCTAGTGTTTTCCTTGTGCTACAGTTTTCCTCGTTCTACCGTTTTTTCGTACTACAGTTCTCCCCGTACTACCGTTTTCAACGTACTCTGACTCAGACCGCCGTAGAATTCTGTTTTCCGTTTTCCCCCTACTACTATTTTCACCGTACCACTGTTTTCCCCATACTACTGTTAATGTTCCCATACTAATGTTTTTCTCGTACGTATTACCGGTTTCCTCGTATTACCATTTTCCCCGTTTTACCGTTTTCACCGTATTACCGTGTTCACCGTATTACCTTTTTCCCCGTATTACCGTTTTCAACGTATTACCGTTCTCAAAGTACTAAAAATTTTGTTCATACTACCGTTTTCTTCGTACAACCGTTTTCCCCGTACTACTGTTTTCCTCGTACTACAGTGGTCATCGTGCTATCTTCTTCCCCGTACTATAGTTTTCCCGTACTACAGTTTTCCCCGTACAACCGTTTTCCTCAAACTACCGTACTCCGCTATACTACGGTATTCCCCGTTTTAATCTTTTCCTCGTACCACCGTTTGCTCCGTACAACCGTTTCCCCTTTCCTACTGTTTTCCAAGTGCGACTGCTTTCCCCTTTCTACCGTTTCCCCGTACTACAGTTCTCCCCGTACTACCGTTTTCACCGTACTCTGACTCAGACTGCCGTAGAATTCGGTGTTTGAACACAGAATTAGGCCGTCTTGATAGGATTTCTTTACGAAAATACAGAAATCATTAAGCCGCAGAATTTTATGTTTGAGCTCAGAATTAGGCTGTCGTAGGATTTTTGTGCAGAAATCAGACGGCCGTGGAATTCTGAGTTTGAACACAGAATTAGGCTGTCGTAAGATTTCTATACAGAAATCAGACTGCCGTAGTATTCTGTGTTCGAACACAGAATTAGGCTGTCGTAGAATTTCTAAACAGAAATCGGACTGCCTTAAAATTCTGTGTGTGAACACAGAATTGGGCCGCCGTAGTAGGCTTTCTTTATGAAAAAAAAAGAAATCATTAGGCCAAGAATATGTTACCTGAAAAAACCAAACACAAGAAAAATTTTTGGCCAGCCTTTGAATCTATGAAGACTGCGACCCAAACAGATTTTGTCGCTTGTCTAAAAAATATGAAAATGCAGCCTCAAACATCGAGCCTCCAAAATCTGTCATTGAAAGATTGAAACCATGCTACGCATATTTTTTTAATAGTTAATATTGCGTAAAATTACGCACTCTCCCTGTACTATCATTTTCCCACGTACTGTATTTCCCCGTACGACTGTTTTCCCCACACTGCCGTTTGCACCCTACTACTATTTTCCCCGTACTACTGTTTTCCCCGTGCTACCGTTTTCCTCATGCTATTGTTGTTGTCTTCTTACTGCCGTCTTCTTCGTACTACGATTTCCCCGTACTAATGTATTTATTTATTTTTTATTTATTTTTATTTATTTATTTATTTAATACGTTATAATAATAGTAATTTTTAGCTTCAATGTGAATGGCCCCTCAAAGAAGCTTGTTAACGTTTAGCAAATGATAAATTATGAGCTTAAACAAGAATTTTAACTTATGAATTTGAACAAGAAATAATTTTTGCTAGAAATATTAAATTCGAGTAATATGAATCGGTCAAGAATATCATTGATAATTAAACAAGAAATCAGACAGAAATTATATACTGTAAAGCTATCTAGATCAAGAGTTGGGCAAAATATCACATCTTATTATTGTCATTTGACGACATATCAGGATAAGGAAAAAAAAAAACAAAAAAAAGAAATTTAATTCATTCAAATTTGAGTAGCGTATGGACATTAGCGTCGGTAACAGTGGGAACGGGGGACAGTAGCGATGAGACGGCGCCCTCCGAATGAGCACCATGCCCCCACTCCTAGCTCGATACTTTGTATTTCATCTTTCTTTTTTATAACAGCTCTAAATAGGACTTCTTGGGCCAATAATCAAATTAGCCCTACAGGCCTAGCTTGAGAACTGTTGGCGCACGAGCCATTCTTTAATCAGGTCTAGAAATTTGTATGGTCTTGCAGAAACTATATATCCTGGCAACGAGTTATACAGAGCATAACCTATCGATGAGATCGCTTTCGCTCTATGTACGGTCCGTGCCCTAGTTGGAATGAGCCTCCCCTTTCGCCTCGTTTCATATCGGTGTCTCGGCACTTCGATGGGGATGGTACTATGCGAGCTCCGCTGCAAGGACTCATGCACAAATTTGCAGAGACTTGCTTTGTATAAGCTCGAGATGTTCAGGACTCCTTTGCAGTGCTTATTAAAGAGGTCGGATGTAGGAGTCATCGAGGCTAGCCCACACACGTGCTTAAGGCATCTGTTCTGCAGTACTTGAAGCTGTTTCATGTTCTTCTTGCTTGCGGCTCCCCAGGCTCCTGTAAGGTAGCTCAGGTGGGAGTGCCTTAGTGTCGTATCCCAAACCCGACATGCGACCATCTGTCGCATCCATGATACCCACGCGGGCACACAGGTCTCGCGAACAGGCAACCTCGATAAGAATTTGAATAACTTATCGAGGAATGCCAAACAAACAAAACATTGCTAAACAAAACTCGCAACTTGATTCCACTGCACAATATATAGCAAGTGAATGAATGCAAGTTAGCATAACGCTGACATACGCATCATCCAAACTATATACACATGCAGTACAAACATATGGAACGATTGCATAAACAATACGAATGGAATATGCGAATTCGTATTGTTATGAGAGTAGGTCAGAAAAAAGACTTCCTCATTTTTTGTATATATGCCCTGCAAATGTTATGCACTCAATGGTGGGGCACATGCTATCGCTTGTGGCCCCAGTAACGGATATCAAAAGTCAGTAAGTTCTGCATTCTCAACCCGTTAACGTCCGCGCGTTTATCTAATAAAGGAACTCTCAGGTAGTTACACGGTCAGAGAAGACGGTTCGTACGCGTACATTTAATGTATGAAATAATAGGATTTCGCTAAGTGCTCAATATAGTGTGTAAAAGAAGGAGCTGAAGTACGATAAATTACCGTGTAAGGATAACTACATTAAGTGTTCACCATATTGTATAATAGAAAGGTCTGTAATACAGCGTGACGCTGTATAATTCAAGATTTGATGTAATAATATAGTCCCGTGCGAGAACAAAAAGAATAAATCAAGTGTTATAATTTTGAGATCATAACGTGGTCGCAGCAGGCATAACACCGCCCCAATCCCAACATACCAAGCGCGACACTAGTGCGAATTAAATGAGCAAAGTTACTGTTTTAGGGACGAATTTTTTCAGCTTGCATAGAACACCGCTTATCGAGGCTAGCTTTTTGCACACGTGTGCCACATGAAGGGCCCAGTTGATCCTAGAGTCTATGATTAGTCCCAGATATTTGAACGTTTCTACGGATTTTATCGTCGACCCCTCAAAGGTCAAATCTCCTGCCCCGGTCGAGGAAATGCCCTTCTGAAATGCATAATTTGCAAGTTTGTTTAGGTTAAGGAAGTCGCTGATGAGGTTTAGATCATGGAGTATGTCGTTTTCTCTAAATGACATGTTGGAACAAAACACACCTGAGTCATCCGCGAAAAGGCTAACTGTGCCTTTAAGCGGTAAGCAGTGCATGTTGTTTATGAAAACTAGAAACAGCAAGGGTCCCAGGACGCTACCCTGTGGGACTCCGTACTCGACTGAAAGCATCTGACTGCTGTCCTCTTGGATTTTTTCACACTGTTTTCTACCCCTTAGGTAATCATCGAATAACTCTAGTGCGACTCCTCGAACACCTGCCGCTTCTAGCTTACGGTGCAGGATCACGTGATCCACACAATCGAACGCCTTCCTAATATCCAGGAAAAGGGCACTGACTACTTTCCCTCCATCCTTATCTCTAAGCAGTTTATCGACGAGTTCATAGGTAGCCGTGTGCGTGCCGGATTTCCGGCGAAAGCCGTACTGTTTAGCATATAGGAATTTGGTTTTCTTTAAGGCAAACAGTCTCTCGTATATAATTTTTTCAAATAACTTGTTAACTGCGGAAAGGATGGATATGGGTCGATAGTTGTTTGGGTCAGATTTATTACCAGATTTGTATATTGGGGTGACCGATGCTATTTTCAGGCCGTCAGGGTAGATGCCTCTCTCCATGGTAAGGTTTATCATATGCGATAGATATGGCGCCACTATATGATACATGTTTACAATGTTTACTCCGCACGAACATTTCCTCGTACTGACATTTCCCCGTACTACCGTTTTCCTCCTACTACTATTTTTACCCTACCACTGTTTTCCCCGT
>CM055405.1:272658-283570 GCA_029228625.1 Pseudolycoriella hygida | reverse complement strand
CACACGGCTACCTATGAACTCATCGATAAACTGCTTAGAGATAAGGATGGAGGGAAAGTAGTCAGTGCCCTTTTCCTGGATATTAGGAAGGCGTTCGATTGTGTGGATCAGCTAGAAGCGGCAGGTGTTCGAGGAGTCGCCCTAGAGTTATTCGATGATTACCTAAGGGGTAGAAAACAGTGTGAAAAAATCCAAGAGGACAGCAGTCAGATGCTTTCAGTCGAGTACGGAGTCCCACAGGGTAGCGTCCTGGGACCCTTGCTGTTTCTAGTTTTCATAAACAACATGCACTGCTTACCGCTTAAAGGCACAGTTAGCCTTTTCGCGGATGACTCAGGTGTGTTTTGTTCCAACATGTCATTTAGAGAAAACGACATACTCCATGATCTAAACCTCATCAGCGACTTCCTTAACCTAAACAAAGTTGCAAATCATGCATTTCAGAAGGGCATTTCCTCGACCGGGGCAGGAGATTTGACCTTTGAGGGGTCGACGATAAAATCCGTAGAAACGTTCAAATATCTGGGACTAATCATAGACTCTAGGATCAACTAGGCCCTTCATGTTGCACACGTGTGCAAAAAGCTAGCCTCGATAAGCGGTGTTCTATGCAAGCTGAAAAAATTCGTCCCTAAAACAGTAACTTTGCTCATTTAATTCGCACTAGTGTCGCGCTTGGTATGTTGGGATTGGGGCGGTGTTATGCCTGCTGCGACCACGTTATGATCTCAAAATTATAACACTTGATTTATTCTTTTTGTTCTCGCACGGGACTATATTATTACATCAAATCTTGAATTATACAGCGTCACGCTGTATTACAGACCTTTCTATTATACAATATGGTGAACACTTAATGTAGTTATCCTTACACGGTAATTTATCGTACTCCAGCTCCTTCTGTTACACACTATATTGAGCACTTAGCGAAATCCTATTATTTCATACATTAATGGTACGCGTACGAACCGTCTTCACTGACCGTGTAACTACCTGAGGGTTCCTTTATTAGATAAACGCGCGGACGTTAACGGGTTGAGAATGCAGAACTTACTGACTTTTGATATCCGTTACTGGGGCCACAAGCGATAGCCTGTGCCTCACCATTGAGTGCATAACATTTGCAGGGCATATATACAAAAAATGAGGAAGTCTTTTTTCTGACCTACTCTCATAACAATACGAATTCGCATATTCCATTCGTATTGTTTATGCAATCGTTCCATATGTTTGTACTGCATGTGTATATAGTTTGGATGATGCGTATGTCAGCGTTATGCTAACTTGCATTCATTCACTTACTATATATTGTGCAGTGGAATCAAGTTGCGAGTTTTGTTTAGCAATGTTTTGTTTGTTTGGCATTCCTCGATAAGTTATTCAACTTCTTATCGAGGTTGCCTGTTCGCGAGACCTGTGTGCCCGCGTGGGTATCATGGATGCGACAGATGGTCGCATGTCGGGTTTGGGATACGACACTAAGGCACTCCCACCTGAGCTACCTTACAGGAGCCTGGGGAGCCGCAAGCAAGAAGAACATGAAACAGCTTCAAGTACTGCAGAACAGATGCCTTAAGCACGTGTGTGGGCTAGCCTCGATGACTCCTACATCCGACCTCTTTAATAAGCACTGCAAAGGAGTCCTGAACATCTCGAGCTTATACAAAGCAAGTCTCTGCAAATTTGTGCATGAGTCCTTGCAGCGGAGCTCGCATAGTACCATCCCCATCGAAGTGCCGAGACACCGATATGAAACGAGGCGAAAGGGGAGGCTCATTCCAACTAGGGCACGGACCGTACATAGAGCGAAAGCGATCTCATCGATAGGTTATGCTCTGTAAAACTCGTTGCCAGGATATATAGTTTCTGCAAGACCATACAAATTTCTAGACCTGATTAAAGAATGGCTCGTGCGCCAACAGTTCTCAAGCTAGGCCTGTAGGGCTAATTTGATTATTGGCCCAAGAAGTCCTATTTAGAGCTGTTATAAAAAAGAAAGATGAAATACAAAGTATCGAGCTAGGAGTGGGGGCATGGTGCTCATTCGGAGGGCGCCGTCTCATCGCTACTGTCCCGCGTTTCCACTGTTACCGACGCTAATGCCCATACGCTACTCAAATTTGAATGAATTAAATTTCTTTTTTTTGTTTTTTTTTTTTTTCCTTATCCTGATATGTCGTCAAATGACAATAATAAGATGTGATATTTTGCCCAACTCTTGATCTAGATAGCTTTACAGTATATAATTTCTGTCTGATTTCTTGTTTAATTATCAATGATATTCTTGACCGATTCATATTACTCGAATTTAATATTTCTAGCAAAAATTATTTCTTGTTCAAATTCATAAGTTAAAATTCTTGTTTAAGCTCATAATTTATCATTTGCTAAACGTTAACAAGCTTCTTTGAGGGGCCATTCACATTGAAGCTAAAAATTACTATTATTATAACGTATTAAATAAATAAATAAATAAAAATAAATAAATAGTACGGGGAAATCGTAGTACGAAGAAGACGGCAGTAAGAAGACAACAACAATAGCATGAGGAAAACGGTAGCACGGGGAAAACAGTAGTACGGGGAAAATAGTAGTAGGGTGCAAACGGCAGTGTGGGGAAAACAGTCGTACGGGGAAATACAGTACGTGGGAAAATGATAGTACAGGGAGAGTGCGTAATTTTACGCAATATTAACTATTAAAAAAATATGCGTAGCATGGTTTCAATCTTTCAATGACAGATTTTGGAGGCTCGATGTTTGAGGCTGCATTTTCATATTTTTTAGACAAGCGACAAAATCTGTTTGGGTCGCAGTCTTCATAGATTCAAAGGCTGGCCAAAAATTTTTCTTGTGTTTGGTTTTTTCAGGTAACATATTCTTGGCCTAATGATTTCTTTTTTTTTTCATAAAGAAAGCCTACTACGGCGGCCCAATTCTGTGTTCACACACAGAATTTTAAGGCAGTCCGATTTCTGTTTAGAAATTCTACGACAGGCTAATTCTGTGTTCGAACACAGAATACTACGGCAGTCTGATTTCTGTATAGAAATCTTACGACAGCCTAATTCTGTGTTCAAACTCAGAATTCCACGGCCGTCTGATTTCTGCACAAAAATCCTACGACAGCCTAATTCTGAGCTCAAACATAAAATTCTGCGGCTTAATGATTTCTATATTTTCGTAAAGAAATCCTATCAAGACGGCCTAATTCTGTGTTCAAACACCGAATTCTACGGCAGTCTGAGTCAGAGTACGGTGAAAACGGTAGTACGGGGAGAACTGTAGTACGGGGAAACGGTAGAAAGGGGAAAGCAGTCGCACTTGGAAAACAGTAGGAAAGGGGAAACGGTTTTACGGAGCAAACGGTGGTACGAGGAAAAGATTAAAACGGGGAATACCGTAGTATAGCGGAGTACGGTAGTTTGAGGAAAACGGTAGTACGGGGAAAACTGTAGTACGGGAAAACTATAGTACGGGGAAGAAGATAGCACGATGACCACTGTAGTACGAGGAAAACAGTAGTACGGGGAAAACGGTTGTACGAAGAAAACGGTAGTATGAACAAAATTTTTAGTACTTTGAGAACGGTAATACGTTGAAAACGGTAATACGTTGAAAACGGTAATACGGGGAAAAAGGTAATACGGTGAACACGGTAATACGGTGAAAACGGTAAAACGGGGAAAATGGTAATACGAGGAAACCGGTAATACGTACGAGAAAAACATTAGTATGGGAACATTAACAGTAGTATGGGGAAAACAGTGGTACGGTGAAAATGGTAGTAGGGGGAAAACGGAAAACAGAATTCTACGGCGGTCTGAGTCAGAGTACGTTGAAAACGGTAGTACGGGGAGAACTGTAGTACGAAAAAACGGTAGAACGAGGAAAACTGTAGCACAAGGAAAACACTAGGAAGGGGGATACGATTGTAAGGAGCAAACGGTTGTACGAGGAAAAGTTTAAAACGGGGAAAACCGCAATATACTGGAGTACGGTAGTTGAAGGAAAACGGTAGTACGGGGAAAACTGTAGTACGGGAAAACTATAGTACGGGGAAGACGGTAGCACGAGCAGTACTGTAGTACAAAGAAAGGTTAGTACGGGAAAAAGTTAGTATAGGGATATGTTAGTATGGGGTAAACGTAGTACGGAGAAAGCGGTAGTAAGGAGACAACAACAGTAGTACGAGGAAAACGGTAGCACGGAAAAAACAGTAATATTTTTCTTATGCTTTGCTATGATATAATACTTTATATTTTGTCTTCAATTTTACGCAATATTAACTGTCAAACAAAGATATTCAGAGCATGGTTTCAATCAGACAGACAGATTTTGGAGGCTCGATGTTTAAAACTGCATTTACAGATTTTTTAGACAAGCGACAAAATCTGTTTGGGTCGCAGTTTTCATAGATTCAAAGGCTGGCCAAAAATTTTTCTTGTGTTCAGTTTTTTTAGGTAACATATTCTTGGCCTAATGATTTCTTTTTTTTTCATAAAGAAAGCCTACTACACGGCGGCCCAATTCTGTGTTCACACACAGAATTTTAAGGCAGTCCGATTTCTGTTTAGAATACCTACGACAGCCTAATTCTGTGTTCGAACACAGAATACTACGGCAGTCTGATTTCTGTATAGAAATCTTACGACAGCCTAATTCTGTGTTCAAACTCGGAATTCTACGGCCGTCTGATTTCTGTACAAAAATCCTACGACAGCCTAATTCTGAGCTCAAACATAAAATTCTGCGGCTTAATGATTTCTGTTTTTTCGTAAAGAAATCCTACCACGACGGCCTAATTCACCGGTAGTGAGAACTGTAGTTCGGGGAAACGGTAGAAAGGGGAAAACTGTAGCACGAGGAAAACAGTAGGAAAGGGGAAATGGTTGCACGGAGCAAACGGTGGTTCGAGGAAAAGTTTAAAACGGGGAAAACCGTAGTATAGCGGAGTACGGTAGTCAAAGGAAAACGGTAGTACGGGGAAAACTGTATTACGGGAAAACTATAGTATGGGCAAGACGGTAGTGTAGAGATTGAAATGAAACAACTTGTTGTTGTTGATTTGAATCCACAAACGAGAGTGATTTTATTACATATAACAATCCTTCTTATATACAAAACATAACAATGATGCGTACCGTTACACGGTATAAAACATTTTACAATTTCAGATGCAATTGAAATATAAAAATTATTTTCTATTGAATTATTCTAGGAACTGAACAGAATGTTCAGCCGGTCCGAGAGGCGGATCGTGGCGGAACAGAATGTTCAGCCGAAACTCAGCGGCGGAATTCCGTTGATAATTAAGCGATATGTGCACGCCACAGTAGCACAGGGAACACTGTTGTACGAGGAAAATAGTAGTACGGGGAAAACGGTTGTAGAGAGAAAACGGTAGTATGAACAATATTTTTAGTACTTTGAGAACGGTAATACGGTGAAAACGGTAATACGAAAAAAACGGTAATACGGGGAAAACGGTAATACAGGGAAAACGATAGTAGAGTGGAAACGGTCGTACGAGAAAAACGGTAGTACGGGCTAAAATGAAGTACGAGAAAAACCGTAGTACGTACGGGGAAAACGGTAGAATGTGGAAAACATTAGTACAATAAAAATTTAGTACGGGGACCACAACAATAGTATCAGAAAATCAGTAGCACGGGGAAAACAGTGGTAGGGTAAAAATAGTAGTAGGAGGAAAACGGTAGTACGGGGAAATGTCAGTACGAGGAAATGTTCGTGCGGAGTAAACATTGTAAACATGTATCATATAGTGGCGCCATATCTATCGCATATGATAAACCTTACCATGGAGAGAGGCATCTACCCTGACGGCCTGAAAATAGCATCGGTCACCCCAATATACAAATCTGGTAATAAATCTGACCCAAACAACTATCGACCCATATCCATCCTTTCCGCAGTTAACAAGTTATTTGAAAAAATTATATACGAGAGACTGTTTGCCTTAAAGAAAACCAAATTCCTATATGCTAAACAGTACGGCTTTCGCCGGAAATCCGGCACGCACACGGCTACCTATGAACTCATCGATAAACTGCTTAGAGATAAGGATGGAGGGAAAGTAGTCAGTGCCCTTTTCCTGGATATTAGGAAGGCGTTCGATTGTGTGGATCACGTGATCCTGCACCGTAAGCTAGAAGCGGCAGGTGTTCGAGGAGTCGCCCTAGAGTTATTCAATGATTACCTAAGGGGTAGAAAACAGTGTGTCGAGTACGGAGTCCCACAGGGTAGCGTCCTGGGACCCTTGCTGTTTCTAGTTTTCATAAACAACATGCACTGCTTACCGCTTAAAGGTACAGTTAGCCTTTTCGCGGATGATTCAGGTGTGTTTTGTGTCAACATGTCATTTAGAGAAAACGACATACTCCATGATCTAAACCTCATCAGCGACTTCCTTAACCTAAACAAACTTGCAAATTATGCATTTCAGAAGGGCATTTCCTCGACCGGGGCAGGAGATTTGACCTTTGAGGGGTCGACGATAAAATCCGTAGAAACGTTCAAATATCTGGGACTAATCATAGACTCTAGGATCAACTGGGCCCTTCATGTGGCACACGTGTGCAAAAAGCTAGCCTCGATAAGCGGTGTTCTATGCAAGCTGAAAAAATTCGTCCCTAAAACAGTAACTTTGCTCATTTAATTCGCACTAGTGTCGCGCTTGGTATGTTGGGATTGGGGCGGTGTTATGCCTGCTGCGACCACGTTATGATCTCAAAATTATAACACTTGATTTATTCTTTTTGTTCTCGCACGGGACTATATTATTACATCAAATCTTGAATTATACAGCGTCACGCTGTATTACAGACCTTTCTATTATACAATATGGTGAACACTTAATGTAGTTATCCTTACACGGTAATTTATCGTACTTCAGCTCCTTCTTTTACACACTATATTGAGCACTTAGCGAAATCCTATTATTTCATACATTAATGGTACGCGTACGAACCGTCTTCACTGACCGTGTAACTACCTGAGGGTTCCTTTATTAGATAAACGCGCGGACGTTAACGGGTTGAGAATGCAGAACTTACTGACTTTTGATATCCGTTACTGGGGCCACAAGCGATAGCCTGTGCCCCACCATTGAGTGCATAACATTTGCAGGGCATATATACAAAAAATGAGGAAGTCTTTTTTCTGACCTACTCTCATAACAATACGAATTCGCATATTCCATTCGTATTGTTTATGCAATCGTTCCATATGTTTGTACTGCATGTGTATATAGTTTGGATGATGCGTATGTCAGCGTTATGCTAACTTGCATTCATTCACTTGCTATATATTGTGCAGTGGAATCAAGTTGCGAGTTTTGTTTAGCAATGTTTTGTTTGTTTGGCATTCCTCGATAAGTTATTCAAATTCTTATCGAGGTTGCCTGTTCGCGAGACCTGTGTGCCCGCGTGGGTATCATGGATGCGACAGATGGTCGCATGTCGGGTTTGGGATACGACACTAAGGCACTCCCACCTGAGCTACCTTACAGGAGCCTGGGGAGCCGCAAGCAAGAAGAACATGAAACAGCTTCAAGTACTGCAGAACAGATGCCTTAAGCACGTGTGTGGGCTAGCCTCGATGACTCCTACATCCGACCTCTTTAATAAGCACTGCAAAGGAGTCCTGAACATCTCGAGCTTATACAAAGCAAGTCTCTGCAAATTTGTGCATGAGTCCTTCCAGCGGAGCTCGCATAGTACCATCCCCATCGAAGTGCCGAGACACCGATATGAAACGAGGCGAAAGGGGAGTCTCATTCCAACTAGGGCACGGACCGTACATAGAGCGAAAGCGATCTCATCGATAGGTTATGCTCTGTATAACTCGTTGCCAGGATATATAGTTTCTGCAAGAACATACAAATTTCTAGACCTGATTAAAGAATGGCTCGTGCGCCAACAGTTCTCAAGCTAGGCCTGTAGGGCTAATTTGACTATTGGTCCTTGATTATATAAGTCCTATTTAGAGCTGTTATAAAAAAGAAAGATGAAATACAAAGTATCGAGCTAGGAGTGGGGGCATGGTGCTCATTCGGAGGGCGCCGTCTCATCGCTACTGTCCCCCGTTCCCACTGTTACCGACGCTAATGTCCATACGCTACTCAAATTTGAATGAATTAAATTTCTTTTTTTTGTTTTTTTTTTTTTCCTTATCCTGATATGTCGTCAAATGACAATAATAAGATGTGATATTTTGCCCAACTCTTGATCTAGATAGCTTTACAGTATATAATTTCTGTCTGATTTCTTGTTTAATTATCAATGATATTCTTGACCGATTCATATTACTCGAATTTAATATTTCTAGCAAAAATTATTTCTTGTTCAAATTCATAAGTTAAAATTCTTGTTTAAGCTTATAATTTATCATTTGCTAAACGTTAACAAGCTTCTTTGAGGGGCCATGCACATTGAAGCTAAAAATTACTATTATTATAACGTATTAAATAAATAAATAAATAAAAATAAATAAAAAATAAATAAATACATTAGTACGGGGAAATCGTAGTACGAAGAAGACGGCAGTAAGAAGACAACAACAATAGCATGAGGAAAACGGTAGCACGGGGAAAACAGTAGTACGGGGAAAATAGTAGTAGGGTGCAAACGGCAGTGCGGGGAATACAGTCGTACGGGGAAATACAGTACGTGGGAAAATGATAGTACAGGGAGAGTGCGTAATTTTACGCAATATTAACTATTAAAAAAATATGCGTAGCATGGTTTCAATCTTTCAATGACAGATTTTGGAGGCTCGATGTTTGAGGCTGCATTTTCATATTTTTTAGACAAGCGACAAAATCTGTTTGGGTCGCAGTCTTCATAGATTCAAAGGCTGGCCAAAAATTTTTCTTGTGTTTGGTTTTTTCAGGTAACATATTCTTGGCCTAATGATTTTTTTTTTTTCATAAAGAAAGCCTACTACGGCGGCCCAATTCTGTGTTCACACACAGAATTTTAAGGCAGTCCGATTTCTGTTTAGAAATTCTACGACAGCCTAATTCTGTGTTCGAACACAGAATACTACGGCAGTCTGATTTCTGTATAGAAATCTTACGACAGCCTAATTCTGTGTTCAAACTCAGAATTCCACGGCCGTCTGATTTCTGCACAAAAATCCTACGACAGCCTAATTCTGAGCTCAAACATAAAATTCTGCGGCTTAATGATTTCTGTATTTTCGTAAAGAAATCCTATCAAGACGGCCTAATTCTGTGTTCAAACACCGAATTCTACGGCAGTCTGAGTCAGAGTACGGTGAAAACGGTAGTACGGGGAGAACTGTAGTACGGGGAAACGGTAGAAAGGGGAAAGCAGTCGCACTTGGAAAACAGTAGGAAAGGGGAAACGGTTGTACGGAGCAAACGGTGGTACGAGGAAAAGATTAAAACGGGGAATATCGTAGTATAGCGGAGTACGGTAGTTTGAGGAAAACGGTAGTACGGGGAAAACTGTAGTACGGGAAAACTATAGTACGGGGAAAACGGTTGTACGAAGAAAACGGTAGTATGAACAAAATTTTTAGTACTTTGAGAACGGTAATACGTTGAAAACGGTAATACAGGGAAAAAGATAATACGGTGAACACGGTAATACGGTGAAAACGGTAAAACGGGGAAAATGGTAATACGAGGAAACCGGTAATACGTACGAGAAAAACATTAGTATGGGAACATTAACAGTAGTATGGGGAAAACAGTGGTACGGTGAAAATAGTAGTAGGGGGAAAACGGAAAACAGAATTCTACGGCGGTCTGAGTCAGAGTACGTTGAAAACGGTAGTACGGGGAGAACTGTAGTACGAAAAAACGGTAGAACGAGGAAAACTGTAGCACAAGGAAAACACTAGGAAGGGGGATACGGTTGTAGGGAGCAAACGGTTGTACGAGGAAAAGTTTAAAACGGGGAAAAGCGCAATATAGTGGAGTACAGTAGTTGAAGGAAAACGGTAGTACGGAGAAAACTGTAGTACGGGAAAACTATAGTACGGGGAAGACGGTAGCACGAGGAGCACTGTAGTACAAAGAAAGGTTAGTACGGGAAAAAGTTAGTATAGGGATATGTTAGTACGGGGTAAACGTAGTACGGAGAAAGCGGTAGTAAGGAGACAACAACAGTAGTACGAGGAAAACGATAGCACGGAAAAAACAGAAATATTTTTCTTATGCTTTGCTATGATATAATACTTTATATTTTGTCTTCAATTTTACGCAATATTAACTGTCAAACAAAGATATTCAGAGCATGGTTTCAATCAGACAGAGAGATTTTGGAGGCTCGATGTTTAAAACTGCATTTACAGATTTTTTAGACAAGCGACAAAATCTGTTTGGGTCGCAGTTTTCATAGATTCAAAGGCTGGCCAAAAATTTTTCTTGTGTTCAGTTTTTTTAGGTAACATATTCTTGGCCTAATGATTTCTTTTTTTTCATAAAGAAAGCCTACTACACGGCGGCCCAATTCTGTGTTCACACACAGAATTTTAAGGCAGTCCGATTTCTGTTTAGAAAACCTACGACAGCCTAATTCTGTGTTCGAACACAGAATACTACGGCAGTCTGATTTCTGTATAGAAATCTTACGACAGCCTAATTCTGTGTTCAAACTCGGAATTCTACGGCCGTCTGATTTCTGTACAAAAATTCTACGACAGCCTAATTCTGAGCTCAAACATAAAATTCTGCGGCTTAATGATTTCTGTTTTTTCGTAAAGAAATCCTACCACGACGGCCTAATTCACCGGTAGTGAGAACTGTAGTTCGGGGAAACGGTAGAAAGGGGAAAACTGTAGCACGAGGAAAACAGTAGGAAAGGGGAAATGGTTGTACGGAGCAAACTGTGGTTCGAGGAAAAGTTTAAAACGGGGAAAAC
>CM055405.1:242427-260361 GCA_029228625.1 Pseudolycoriella hygida | reverse complement strand
TAGTAGGGTGCAAACGGCAGTGTGGGGAAAACAGTCGTACGGGGAAATACAGTACGTGGGAAAATGATAGTACAGGGAGAGTGCGTAATTTTACGCAATATTAACTATTAAAAAAATATGCGTAGCATGGTTTCAATCTTTCAATGACAGATTTTGGAGGCTCGATGTTTGAGGCTGCATTTTCATATTTTTTAGACAAGCGACAAAATCTGTTTGGGTCGCAGTCTTCATAGATTCAAAGGCTGGCCAAAAATTTTTCTTGTGTTTGGTTTTTTCAGGTAACATATTCTTGGCCTAATGATTTCTTTTTTTTCATAAAGAAAGCCTACTACGGCGGCCCAATTCTGTGTTCACACACAGAATTTTAAGGCAGTCCGATTTCTGTTTAGAAATTCTACGACAGTCTAATTCTGTGTTCGAACACAGAATACTACGGCAGTCTGATTTCTGTATAGAAATCTTACGACAGCCTAATTCTGTGTTCAAACTCGGAATTCTACGGCCGTCTGATTTCTGTACAAAAATCCTACGACAGCCTAATTCTGAGCTCCAACATAAAATTCTGCGGCTTAATGATTTCTGTTTTTTCGTAAAGAAATCCTACCACGACGGCCTAATTCACCGGTAGTGAGAACTGTAGTTCGGGGAAACGGTAGAAAGGGGAAAACTGTAGCACGAGGAAAACAGTAGGAAAGGGGAAATGGTTGTACGGAGCAAACGGTGGTTCGAGGAAAAGTTTAAAACGGGGAAAACCGTAGTATAGCGGAGTACGGTAGTCAAAGGAAAACGGTAGTACGGGGAAAACTGTATTACGGGAAAACTATAGTATGGGCAAGACGGTAGTGTGGAGATTGAAATGAAACAACTTGTTGTTGTTGATTTGAATCCACAAACGTGAGTGATTTTATTACATATAAAAATCCTTCTTATATACAAAACATAACAATGATGCGTACCGTTACACGGTATAAAACATTTTACAATTTCAGATGCAATTGAAATATAAAAATTATTTTCTATTGAATTATTCTAGGAACTGAACAGAATGTTCAGCCGGTCCGAGAGGCGGATCGTGGCGGAATAGAATGTTCAGCCGAAACTCAGCGGCGGAATTCCGTTGATAATTAAGCGATATGTGCACGCCACAGTAGCACAGGGAACACTGTTGTACGAGGAAAATAGTAGTACGGGGAAAACGGTTGTAGAGAGAAAACGGTAGTATGAACAATATTTTTAGTACTTTGAGAACGGTAATACGGTGAAAACGGTAATACGAAAAAAACGGTAATACGGGGAAAACGTTAATACAGGGAAAACGATAGTAGAGTGGAAACGGTCGTACGAGAAAAACGGTAGTACGGGCTAAAATGAAGTACGAGAAAAACCGTAGTACGTACGGGGAAAACGGTAGAATGTGGAAAACATTAGTACAATATAAATTTAGTACGGGGACCACAACAACAGTATCAGAAAAACAGTAGCACGGGGAAAACAATGGTAGGGTAAAAATAGTAGTAGGAGGAAAACGGTAGTACGGGGAAATGTTCGTTCGGAGTAAACATTGTAAACATGTAGTCATATAGTGGCGCCATATCTATCGCATATGGTAAACCTTACCATGCAGAGAGACATCCACCCTGACGGCCTGAAAATAGCATCGGTCACCCCAATATACAAATCTGGTAATAAATCTGACCCAAACAACTATCGACCCATATCCATCCTTTCCGCAGTTAACAAGTTATTTGAAAAAATTATATACGAGAGACTGTTTGCCTTAAAGAAAACCAAATTCCTATATGCTAAACAGTACGGCTTTCGCCGGAAATCCGGCACGCACACGGCTACCTATGAACTCATCGATAAACTGCTTAGAGATAAGGATGGAGGGAAAGTAGTCAGTGCCCTTTTCCTGGATATTAGGAAGGCGTTCGATTGTGTGGATCACGTGATCCTGCACCGTAAGCTAGAAGCGTCAGGTGTTCGAGGAGTCGCCCTAGAGTTATTCAATGATTACCTAAGGGGTAGAAAACAGTGTGTCGAGTACGGAGTCCCACAGGGTAGCGTCCTGGGACCCTTGCTGTTTCTAGTTTTCATAAACAACATGCACTGCTTACCGCTTAAAGGTACAGTTAGCCTTTTCGCGGATGATTCAGGTGTGTTTTGTGTCAACATGTCATTTAGAGAAAACGACATACTCCATGATCTAAACCTCATCAGCGACTTCCTTAACCTAAACAAACTTGCAAATTATGCATTTCAGAAGGGCATTTCCTCGACCGGGGCAGGAGATTTGACCTTTGAGGGGTCGACGATAAAATCCGTAGAAACGTTCAAATATCTGGGACTAATCATAGACTCTAGGATCAACTGGGCCCTTCATGTGGCACACGTGTGCAAAAAGCTAGCCTCGATAAGCGGTGTTCTATGCAAGCTGACAAAATTCGTCCCTAAAACAGTAACTTTGCTCATTTAATTCGCACTAGTGTCGGGCTTGGTATGTTGGGATTGGGGCGGTGTTATGCCTGCTGCGACCACGTTATGATCTCAAAATTATAACACTTGATTTATTCTTTTTGTTCTCGCACGGGACTATATTATTACATCAAATCTTGAATTATACAGCGTCACGCTGTATTACAGACCTTTCTATTATACAATATGGTGAACACTTAATGTAGTTATCCTTACACGGTAATTTATCGTACTCCAGCTCCTTCTGTTACACACTATATTGAGCACTTAGCGAAATCCTATTATTTCATACATTAATGGTACGCGTACGAACCGTCTTCACTGACCGTGTAACTACCTGAGGGTTCCTTTATTAGATAAACGCGCGGACGTTAACGGGTTGAGAATGCAGAACTTACTGACTTTTGATATCCGTTACTGGGGCCACAAGCGATAGCCTGTGCCCCACCATTGAGTGCATAACATTTGCAGGGCATATATACAAAAAATGAGGAAGTCTTTTTTCTGACCTACTCTCATAACAATACGAATTCGCATATTCCATTCGTATTGTTTATGCAATCGTTCCATATGTTTGTACTGCACGTGTATATAGTTTGGATGATGCGTATGTCAGCGTTATGCTAACCTGCTTTCATTCACTTGCTATATTTATATCCGACCTCTTCAATAAGCACTGCAAAGGAGTCCTGAACATCTCGAGCTTATACAAAGCAAGTCTCTGCAAATTTGTGCATGAGTCCTTGCAGCGGAGCTCGCATAGTACCATCCCTATCGAAGTGCCGAGACACCGATATGAAACGAGGCGAAAGGGGAGGCTCATTCCAACTAGGGCACGGACCGTACATAGAGCGAAAGCGATCTCATCGACTGGTTATGCTCTGTATAACTCGTTGCCAGGATATATAGTTTCTGCAAGACCATACAAATTTCTAGACCTGATTAAAGAATGGCTCGTGCGCCAACAGTTCTCAAGGTAGGCCTGTAGGGCTAATTTGATTATTGGCCCAAGAAGTCCTATTTAGAGCTGTTATAAAAAAGAAAGATGCAATACAAAGTATCGAGCTAGGAGTGGGGGCATGGTGCTCATTCGGAGGGCGCCGTCTCATCGCTACTGTCCCCCGTTCCCACTGTTACCGACGCTAATGTCCATACGCTACTCAAATTTGAATGAATTAAATTTCTTTTTTTTTTTTGTTTTTTTTTCCTTATCCTGATATGTCGTCAAATGACAATAATAAGATGTGATATTTTGCCCAACTCTTGATCTAGATAGCTTTACAGTATATAATTTCTGTCTGATTTCTTGTTTAATTATCAATGATTTTCTTGACCGATTCATATTACTCGAATTTAATATTTCTAGCAAAAATTAGTTCTTGTTCAAATTCATAAGTTAAAATTCTTGTTTAAGCTTATAATTTATCATTTGCTAAACGTTAACAAGCTTCTTTGAGGGGCCATGCACATTGAAGCTAAAAATTACTATTATTATAACGTATTAAATAAATAAATAAAGAAAAATAAATAAATACATTACAGGAAGAGAATCCTTAGATTGTGAAACTTTTTATGTCACCAGATGGTTCACAAGTACATTGAAAGTGAGCATCGTTATACAATAAAGTGATTACCATGAACATTATTTGCTACTTTGACGTGATGTACCTGCTACTCTTGTAACTACATTACGCTTTTCGTTTTGGCGTGAATATTATAAACAATTGAAATATTTGTGTCATTCTCACCCTTTCCAAATCTTTTTTCAGTTTCAAAAGATTTTTTTTGAAGAAAAACATTATTGATTTTTCTACAAATTTCTACAGTGTTGAGAATGACACGAATAGTTCAATTGTTTTGAATATTCCCGCAAAAACGAGGGGTAGTCGCGTCAATTTAACTTCAAATAAAAAGTCGAACATTACTTGTAGTTATTACCCCTTCAACTGCTGTGTGTTTTCAGATCCGTACTAAGTAAACAGGGCTCATGTGTTTATTACAAAATTTGTAGCCAGCAAAATTTTGACCTAGGGTTTGTTGTGTTTTTCCTTTTGAGAAACAAGTCCGTCAACACGATATCTCGCATAAAACCCGACTGATTTTCAAAATATATTTTCTCCCTGTAAGGGTGAGCGAAAAATTGAGGTCAATTCCGAAAATGAACAAAATCGGTCAAGGGAAACATACTTTCACCCTGAAGTTCGGTGTAATTTGCTCGCTCCTATTTTTACAAAACTAGCAAAGAAATCGATAAAACTGGTGAAAGGCAACTCAGGCAACTCGACCGTACAAGGTTCTTAATTGTTTTTCATGAAAACTTCGTTCGTAAAACTCTGTCCGTAAACACGACAACCCGAGTAAATCTTAATAGATTTCCCGTTTTTCTTCGTTGGATGGTAATCCCGAAAGAGGTCTATGTATTGAAAATGGGCAATATCGGTCCAAGAGCCGCTGGGCGAGGGTCATTTTAGTGGTTTTGGGTTTTATGTACATAACTCGAGTAAATCTTAACCAATTTTCAAAAATCGCGTTTGATTGGATAGGTCAATGAGAACATTTATTTAAAAATCTGAAATATAAATTTGAAATTTTTTTTTAATTTGATTTTTTTTCTGAAGATTTGAATTTTTTCGAAGATCTTTATTTTTTCTTTTCTCCCACGTATCTGTCTGCAGGCCCGGACTGGCTATAATGGCTATAATTCCCCAAAGGGCCTTTTGCCCGCTTCGGGCGATATCCCGAACGGGCTTTTCAATATTTTCGTGTTTTTCTTAACTTCACTCTAAATATATTTAAGAAAACACCACAATATGTTAACTGAACCGTTAACTTGTTGAGAAATATAGTAGTATCGAAAATTACTTCATTTAAAAGATCAAGGAATTTCATAATTTGTTCGTCTGATACATCGCACAGAAACTTGCAATTTTACTCTCACAATTAAAATGGACAAACATTGCAGGCGTATTATGCGATAACCATGACATTTGCTGAAACACGTAGAATACAGGATGTAAGTGCTTCCAAAATTTCATTCTGACGAGTGAAAATGCCTCATCGGGTCTGAATAAAACTTTCCCACTCGTCAAAATATAAATTTTACTTACTTAGTCTACTATTACTTCGACTATTATTAACAGAGATATAGAAATTATGTCGTTCGCTCCACTACTTAAACGAAAAAAAAAACTTAAATCGTAGCAATTCGACAAGCATTTTTATAGATCCGAAAATACTCGACACAGAAAAAAATTTCACTCCCTCCGCTCACGTGGTGAATTAAATATTTTTCAAACAATCCTTATATCTACTCAACTTTCGGAATAATTCTTAAAAAGACATAATTCTCAAACTTGATTGCTTTGGTAATGTCAACGAGGACAAATATTTGACAATGAAAGTTTACAAACCGGTATCTTTATTCGTCGTAATTTATTCCTTGGATCAGACATGACAGCTGAAAGATTTTTTGAGATCGGCTTGAGCTTCGCCTTGGGGTGTAGATGACGTTGTAGAGCTTAGGAGACTTTAGCAAACCATTAGACAATAATTAGAGGAAACATCTTTTTCAAGTTTTTCCTCAAAAGGCGTACGAGTCGAGCTATAACGCCTGATTTTGTATGAAGCCGATCTTTGACACATTCACGAGAAGTTTCCACTTGTTATTATCTAATGGTTGGCTAAAGTCTCCGAAGCTTTACAACGTCATCTGACCCCAAGCCGAAGCTCAAGCCGACCTCAAAAAATCTCTCGGCTATCATGTCTGCCTTGGATCAGACATTTGGCAACAAGGTTAGGCCCGACGAGAGGGGGTAAGGGGGGAGGGATTCTCACCGGGCACGGCTTTTGTAGGGGGCCCGGGATTTTGGAAAAACTTTTAACTTTTTTAGTATAAGCATAGTACTGAAAATAATTTTTGCCTGCGACGCTATAACAGAAGCTGTATGCTAGCTACTAACAAGAGCTGCGGCTAAACATTTACGAAATTTTTTATGTAAATAATGTGAACGATTTCGGGAAAATATGGGTGCTGGAAAAGCGAAATAAATTTGACATTTTATGTTATTACAGTGAAGCACAAATTATATTCGGTCTTTCAAAAGTAACTCCACAGCCTACTATGGTAGTCTCGTTCATAGAGGGTACGTGTAAAAGAGACAGTCATAGTAGGCTGAGGAGTTTGATTGATAATAATTTTTATTGTCTACTATTTTCTAGCTGACATGGAAAAAGAGTTTTAGGCGTAGGGGACTTGGCACATTTAACTCACATTTTGTGGGTTATATGAACCAAGAAGAAGACTATTTCATGAGAAGATAAGTTACGAGATTATTTTGGAGATATGGGAACGCCATGAATAATGCTAAATTTTTCAAGACGGTGGTAAAACATTTTTTTGCTCGCTCTGCCTGCGTTTTTCCATAAAATATAATAATTTGTAAAAATTTTTTGAAAACCAATTTTTGCTTTGTTTCTGGCTTCAGTTCTATTTCAAAGACGAAGCAGAGTGGTGTTCTGGTGGGCGGCAGTAAACAAAAAGACAAATCCTAAAGACCGTGATAGAGCTGCGAAATAAACTCATTTAGGGGGATCGGCCAAACACAACCCAACGGGCCCGGATTTATTAATTTTTGAAAACTCTTTCCACGACAAAGTATTTCAGCGTTTCGATGTCATTATTTTACAAATTAACGTAGATTTCTCAGATTTCAATTTTATGATTCAGTCCGAATGGAAGGGCTTTTTCAAGATTTGCCCGAAGTGATATTTCGAGCCAGTGCGGCCCTGTTTGTCTGCCCTAATCTGAAGCATGAAAATAATTTTCGTTTGTATTGACGTTACCAGGTTTAACTTTATCAAACCGCTCCGACGGGTTTTTATTAATTTAATTATTTAATTAATTGATTAATTAATTTTTCTCAGCGCATCGGAATTCGTACGGGTCTACGTAACATGGTTTTGTTTTATGGCAAAATTATTTTTCAAATTGTACTTGTATATGACTAACGATCGAATAAGAACAATTTTTTTTATGGGGCATCATGGATTATGTTGTAAAAAAAGTGCCGGACGTCACAGCAGACACGCGATGGTCAACGAACTGATTAAGCGAGCACTTATCACATGCAAAGTTCCATCATTACTTGAACCAACCGGCTGCAATCGATCTGACGAAAAAAAACCAGATGGCCTTACCTTGGTCCCGCGGAGGTACGGAAAACCCATGGTGTGGGACTTTACGTGTGCCGACACACTCGCAAATCATACGTGAAAGGCAACTCCAAAAAAGCAGGCCACGCCGCCCATAAACGTGAGGCATACAAAAGAACGCGTTACGTTAATTTAGAACATAACTTTCATGTGGTACCGGTGTGTGTCGAAACCCTGGGCACATTTGGCGAAGACGCGCTGAAACTTATCAGTCGTATTGGAGAACTCATGCAAAATATCACAGGTGAGAAACAGTCAACGAGTTTCCTAACTCAACAACGAATAAGTGTAGCAGTCCAGAGGGGTAACGCCGCAGCGATATTAGGAACAATTCCAACAGATACCTGCCTGGACGAAATATATTATCTATGACTTTCTGTAAAGAAAACTCGCATTAGAATTGCCAATCAGCGAGGAAACGCCGCCTCAATCTTATGAACCATCCCTGATATGACTGTAATGAAAAAATAGAAGAAATTTATTATGTTGTCTAGTCATTTCTAAGTCCGTGAATATTTCGTTCTTTTCATTTAATTTGTTTTTTAAACATTTGTTTTAAATTTTGAATTTGTTTAACTTTGTCAATATGTACATTTGTTTTGAAGAAGAGTCTTCTATTTAGTTTAGTTTTAAGGATATATAGTTTGAAAAGATCCAAGTTTTTACAGGTCGGAATGACGGCTTTGCGCTTTGCGCTTCGCCTGACTACCTTTTCTTGGCCAAAAATTCTTGTATATGCTTTAACCAAATAGATCCATAGTTTTATAATTACACGTTCACACACAAATAAAAAAAAAAAATTTTTTTTTATTATTCGATTAATAATAAATTTTTCGGCAGTCAATTCGATTACTTATAATGTTCAAAAGTTCCATGTAACATAAAGAACAACGAAGCCGAAAACGTTTTCAATAGAATGCATCTTTTAAATATTATTATTATAGCTTTATTGATCAAAAGTCATTACAATACAGTTGTATCTTAAAAAAAAAAAATCTATTGTAAGTGGTCAGCATGGGCTTGCTTTTCAAACTTTGAATAGTAATGTTTCTTATTATAGTGTTTTGGTAATTGTCGTTTAAGGTCGGAAGGTCGGAATGAGTGTAAAAAAAAATGTTTTATGTTAATGATTAATTAGTTAATTAGTTATATCACAGGTGGAGTTGTTCAGATTAGAGTTCTAATAAGGGGATTATTAGACCTTGACAGTTTAGTCGTGAAGTTCTGATTAATTTTAAGTTCTGATTAATTTTAGAAATTTGTTGAGAGATTTGTGGTATGGCGGAACGTCTGTGTACGTCATTTGCACTGTGGTACTTAGGAAGGTTGAGAATAATTTTCAGACACTTGTTCTGGATAACTTGGAGCTGATTTATAAGGTGTTTCGCGCAGTTACCCCACACCGGGCATGCTCCTAGGATTATACTTTGAATTGAAGCTTTGTATATGAGTAACTTGTTAGTGCTATTCAGCCTGGATTTACGGTTGAGAATAGGATACAGCATTCCGAGAACTTTGGTTGCTTTGTCGGAAGTAAGGTCGGTGTTGGTTTTGAAGGTTAGGGTCTTGTCCAGAGTAGTCCCTAGGTATTTAATGGACTTATTCCAACGGATTTTTGAGTTGAGAACAGTTAATTTCTCAGAAGGCAGCCATTTCTGAGCTGTCCTTCTGGTGAAAAAAGCTGCATTGATTTTAGAGTCATTCAGCTTCAATTTCCATTTTGTTGCATAATCAGAAAGTTCCTTACTAGCGGCATTCAGCTTTCTGGTGATTTTACGAGGAGATTTAGCCGATACGTATAGGCAGGTGTCGTCGGCGAAAAGAGCTTTCTCACTGTGTGTAATAGACAGATCAGAGGTGTAAATGTTATAAAGGGTGGGGCTGAGAACGCTTCCTTGATGAACTCCTGCCAAGATGCGGAAGGTCCTGGATTTGTGTCCATTGATTGACACAAAGAATGAGCGGTTTAATAAGAATGAATGAATGATCTTTATCAGATAAAGAGGGAATTTGAGTAGAAAAAGCTTGTGGAGTAACCCTTTATGCCATACGCTATCGAATGGAGGATTTCTTTTGCAGGGATATTTTAATGTATTTACAGACTCTTAGTAACTGGTGGTTTGTGGAGTGTCCTGCACGAAAGCCAAATTGTTCGTTCATGAAAATATTATGTGTTGAAATATGTGTTTTTAGTCTGGAGAGCATCAGTTTTTCGAGAATTTTACTGAGGGAGTTAAGGAGACTAATTGGTCTATAATTACTGGCAACCGAGGGGTCCTTCTTAGATTTTAGGATAGGTATGACTTTAGCGCATCTCCACGCCACGGGGAAATAAGATAGCTTGAAACATGCTCTGAAAATTTGCATTATCCGAACTATAGCCTTTCTAGGTAAATGCTTCAAAAGTGTATTTCCGATAGAATCATCGCCTGGACTTTTTTTCGTTTTCAGCCCACGTAACAAGCGAGATATTTCTGTGGGAGTAGGTAAGAATGATTCATTAATGATGGCTTCAAAATAATTTATGTTGTTATAAGACATATTTCCAGCAGTTTCGGTTACATCATCACTACGGTTGTTGAAAGTTGTGCTGTGAGATGAACAGAACGCGCTACCGATAGCGCTAGCTTTTTCGGAATCTGTGAGTAACAGCATCGTGGAAGATTTCAACGGTGGGATTCTGTTAAAGGAATTCTTTAAGGTCTTTGTAATTCTCCAGATTTGTTTGGAGTGTCTGCTCAATTGGGACAATTTGTTGTTCCAAATTCCATTATCATGAGAATCCATTTGGGCCTTAATCTGTCTATTTAGTGAGTTCACTTCTATTTTCAGATCGGGCTGTCTGGTTCTCTGCCATTGTCTGCGCTTGAGTCTTCTTATTGAAATCAACTTGGAAACCGCATCACTCACAGGAGGCACGTGATATACCTTTTTAATCATTGGAATCGATATGTCTTCGGCTTTTTTCATCAGTTTCACTAACTCATCGATAGAGGAATCAATCTCAGTTGTGGAGTGTAGTTGTGACTTGGCCGAGGAGAGACAAATATTCTCGTTTAAGAATGACCTGTATTTGACCCAATCAGCTTTTCCATAACATCTAAATTTAGGAACGGTAGTCTTCAGTGCAACAGCAGGTTGCAGCTGAAGAGAGACAGGCAAATGGTCAGAGGACAGTTCGTTCACAGTGACAATGTTTGAAATATTTATAAGGCCGTTACTAAGGAACATATCGATCGTAGAAGGGGTAGCCTTATTTCCTTGTGGGGGGAAATAAGTAGGGGAATCTGGGAAATGTACCACAAAATTTCTTTTATGCATTTCCTGGAATAAAATTTTGCCTGCTGTGTTACCTTTCAGACAGTTCCATAGTCTATGTTTTGAATTTAGGTCTCCACCCAAGAGAAATTTGTTCTTGATAGAGGTTAGTTTAATGATATCCCGCTTGAATGCCAGCAGCTTTTGGGGATTGAGCTTGGAGCCAGGAAAATAGACGGAATAGATGTGTATTCCACAAACTTCTATACCGATCGATTCAACAATCTCCAGTTGCATGTCGCATAACTGGCTGTGAGGAATATCGTTTCTTATCGAAATATCGACTCCGCCACCGCTATTACGTTTGCTGTTAACAGACGGTCGGTCTTTCCTGTAGAGCGTGTAGCCTTGTACTGAACAACTCTCAGCTGTCTTTAGCCAAGTTTCTGAAATTAAGCATACTGCTATGTTATGAGTCATTAAAAATTTGTTAAATTCAATAATCTTAGGAAGGATACTTTGAGCATTCCATGACGTGATCTGTAAGTCCTTATGGTGCAGCATTGTAGATGTATTTTGTGGCCATTTCGAACATGAGTACTAGTTGTTGTTCTTTGGTCTTGCATTTGCTTAACCCCTCCAGAATTTCAGTCATAATAGGACCAATCTCTCTTAGTTCGAATTTGTTGGTTGTTGCGTTGTTGGGTTTAAGCACTGCTGACCAATTTGTTGCTTTAGCTTGCGACGAAGGTGCCGACGTAGGTGCTGCAGTAGCGAGAGATGATTTTGCCATAACGGGAAAATTTCTTAGATTGTTCCGGGGTGCTGGCGTTGGCTTGATTATTTTTTTGTGATTTGATGAAGCTGAGAGTTTGGCTCTCATTTCTATAAATTCTTTCCTTTTCGGACAGTTTGTAGAGTTTGCGTTATGATCCCTTTTGCAGTTAGCACACTTGGCAATGGGGCTGTTACAGTTCTCGGATGGGTGTTCCAGACCACAGTTCGAGCATTTGAACTTCATATTACAATTTCGTATCCCATGGCCAAAGAGCTGGCATCGTCTACACTGAGTTATTTGGTTGGAGGGTTTTTTATACACGCTCCATTTTGGGACAGTGTAATTGATTCTAGTTTTGCTGAGGTTGTGTAATTTTGTGGTACATTGCTTGAATGTGACCACATACGATCCCTCGTCTTCAAATTTCTTCGATTTTTGAAGGAATTCACGAATTTCACAAGGTTCTATTTGGTATAGTTCTAATGTTTCCTTAATTTCTTGAGTGGTGGTCTTTGCAATCCCAGATAGTATGAATCGGTCGTATTTCTCTGCTTGAATATCATGCGAGTAATAATCAACGTTTGCTTCATTGAGCTTAGTTTTGAGGCTAGTGTAGACTTCCAGTGATTTCAGTAAAATTTTTGTACCAATCGACATATATTTAATGGAAAAGTCTGCATTTGGATATCAGATATCATTTAACACTTTCAATGCATTTGAAAAGTTTGTTGCTCCGACCACGGTGATCGGAGGAATTTTGCTTTTGTGCTTATCAAGCTGTTTTGAATTCACAATTTTATTAACATTTTCTTCATGCGTTTAAAACTCATCCTCTCGCCAACGGGGATCCCCAGGTACTTTACTGACTTAACGTAAGTAATGCCCTGGTTCATCAGCTTAATGCATGGAGGACGACTATCCGAGAGTTTACCTTTCAGCATCATACACACGGTTTTCTTTCGTGACAAAGGAACACCTACTCGCACTCCCCATTCATGGACCGCTCTCAGGCATCTTTCCCCAATACTTTCAAGCTCTCAAGCTATCTGCCTCAATTTCGAGCACGAGATCGTCAGCAAATGCTTTTTCGAGCCCTTCCATTTCTTTCAGCTCTAGCATCAGTTGATTCATGACGAGGTTCCAGAAGAACGGACCGCTAATGGAGCCTTGAGGGCATCCTCTGCGGACGGTTTTCTGGACCTGTCCAAGCACTCCTCTCAAGCACGCTACCCTGTTTGAAAAGAAACTCATCCAAAGTGAGGTTTCCTCGCAATCATACTCATTTATTTCTTTCAGAATTTCGTGCCATGACAAATTGTCAAAGGCCCCTTCGCAGTCGACGAAAATTCCCATGACGTATTTTTTCTGTGAAGTCTCAACCTTTCGGCGGACTCTGTCCCATGCGTCTTCAGTTGTTCTACCTGGGGTAAAACCAAACTGGGCATGTAGGACTCCGTCATTGGGTAATTTCGCCTTCAGCCTAGTGACCATCATTCGTTCGAGCACCTTCCCAAACGTTGGGAGCAGCATAATTAGCCTGTAGGAGCTGGGATCCGATTTGATCGAGTCCGGAGACTTAATAAAAGGGACCACATCCCCCACCTTCCACTCATCGGGGAAGTAGCTTTCGCTGACACAGCCCTCGTACAAATAATGAATAAATTCTGGTATGGCATACCAGACTTTCTTCATCATCTCCCCATTTATGCCGTCCAACCCAGGTGCTCTTCTGACCCTACATTTATACACTGCGTCACTTATTTCCTCTAAAGTGAACGCAGCGGCAGGCGGTCGCTGCCTCTCATTTATGGTTTCACGAATGGCTCTATCCTCAACCACCGGTTCCGGCAGTCGAGCGGTAAGAAGTGCTTGCGCACTTTCTTCCCATGATCTAGTCATTGTGTCCCCAACTTTCAGGCTGCAAATATTCGTTTTGGCACGCTTTCCCCTACACAGCTTGTACACCGAACCCCATGGGTTACTATTCCCCTTCGAACTAACAAACTGTTGCCAGTTTGTCCTCTTAGTGGAAACAATTGCACGGCTATATTCGCCGTACCCATGTGCGTACTCCGCTTTTCGGGATTCAACATTCACACCGGAACGTCTACTCCTCTGATAATGCACACGCATTCGTCTCACTTCCTTTCTCTTATTTTTCAGCTCATCGTTCCACCATTTATTCGTGTTCCTCTTTCCATTCACAATTCTTCTCATATTCAGGTCATTCGCTTCAGTTACCCAACTCGTGATGAGTTTTGCTCTTTCGCTTGCATTCACGCTTTTGAATTGCTCGATTCCACATTCATAAGCACTCGTCTGAACGTCAAGAACATACTCTTCCCATTTTGTATCGCGGGTGTTCCAGCGAACGATAGGCAATTCATTCAACTGTGTAGCTGCTGGGTCAGTCCTTGACATCACAATTGAAATACAATTGTGGTCACTGATGCTCCAGTCAGGCCTTACAGTCCATTCAAACTCGTACATTCTGTCAGTCGCCGCATTCACCACAGTGACGTCAATATCACTCTGGCCGTTCGGGCCAGAGAAAGTAAAGAACTCACTGGGTTCATTCAGCACAATCATAGAGTTACTCATCAGCCATTCCTCAATTTGTTCGCCGTTCAACTCACTCTGCCGTGATCTACCCAAGTTGTCCCCTTTCGAGAACCACATGGGAGATACGGCATTCGCATCCATACCGAGTATCATACACGCTCCTCCACACATTTCACGTACACCTTCTATGTATTGCAAATATTCGGAAATGTCGTTTCCGAAATTGCAATACATAGAAACCACATAGAACTCACCAATCGCAGTTTTAGCATGCACACACACACCATGCTGATTAGTGAAGTCCGTCACCACATTAACGTTCATGCACGCATCATTCACAACAATCGCGCTTACACCTATGTTGTCACCGACTACCGTACTCGTGAAAGCACGGTAGTTCGGTGGGAGTCCACGTACGCTACCATTCAATACGTATGGTTCTTGAACCATACCCAGTCCAACGCCAGACTCATTCATACGAACCCCCAGATCAACAGTAGCGCTGTAAGATTTCTCATTTTCCTCGCGCATTCACTCTGAAATACGGGACACAATTGGGAAATCACTCTGTGTGTGTCGGGTAGTCCCCTAAGGGCGCAATTCCGGCACTTCACAGTGTTGGTGCAGCCAGCAGCAGCGTGACTGGCAACACCGCAGTTATTGCACAGTCGCGCCCCTACGCTACACTTCTCAATTCTGTGCCCGAAACTTCCACATCCGTAGCACTGACTCACGTTCGTATATTCGCGAACCCTCAGCGCACTCCATCCCACATACAGCCTACCTTCCTTGAGGAGATAGGCCCTGACGTTGGCCGGTGCCTCAAACACTACTGAAACGGACCCTGATTCAGGCTTCCCCAACCGCTTCACCACTTTTATCGCAGCTTCTGTCCCATCCCCCTTTGCTAGCCCCATAAGGTTCCGCTTGACAACGTCCTCGGTGAATTTCTCCTCGGACATGTCACTCGGAACCCCTGACACCACCAGACGAGGTTCAGCTTTCTTGCCATCGGACGTTATCAGGCCAGCTGCGGATACGGCAGGCGCAGCTTTAATTTTGTTCGCCTCCGCCTTGGTCTTGACGATTACTGCCACTTTCGCTCCAGGAAGCTTCCGGACCGCTTTGACCCTTACCCATTCATTCATGTCATTAGCGGCTTGCAGGACCTTCTGCTTTACCTGATCCGAAGTGGCCGCTTCGTCAGTGAGTAGATAGGGACAGTAGGAATCTCGTTAATCCATTCATGCGCGTCACTAATTAGATGACGAGGCATTTGGCTATTAGCCGGTGATGTCATCAGAATGAGGTTATGCGTCATCATCACTTGAACATCACCATATATTATAGGAATTTTGGCCTTTATAATCAGTTTTTAACGCCATTACGCGCATAAATTGGAAATTCCTAGCAAACCTGTCCCTAAGTTAAGCTTGAACGCTAGGTTCATCTAATGCACCACGCTTGTAGTTTTGTTAAATCTTCGCCAGTTTAACCACGTTCCTCTCAAGACAGAAGTCACAATCTGGAATAGGCAATAGCTACTCACTTTCATTGATATCAGAGAATCAACACTGCTTTTGCACCAGATACCCTTGTATGAGATAGTGCATGCTCCATATGCCACTTCCTGAACTTCATATTTATTCTTAATCAGTTCTGTGAGTTCAGGGTGGTCTCGGTATTTGGCAACCTTTGCACGATGGTCATTCTCAAGATTGCCACATTGAACTATCTGAGCATCCACTACGTACCCAATGCCATTTTTAACTAAAACCAAATCTGGTTTCAGCAGTTCTTCTGAGGCCTCCATATGGACCTCTTTCTCACCGACATAACCTTTCCTTCTAAACTCATTTAGTAACAGTTCTACTACTCGGTCATGCCGCTGTATTCTTCCTGCATTGGTTCTCATACAAGCTTGTATCACGTGTTGAAGAAAAGAAAACTCTTCCAGTATCTCTCGAAGACTTCTCTATGGTCGTTCCTGTTGCCAGGATGAGTGTAATAAGACCCATTTTTAATAAACAAACGTATACTCTCAACAGGTTACGGAATTGGAACCGTATTCCCTTTCGCTTTTATTCAATTATGTACAACAAATTGTTTTTAGGAATTGTGTGTAACATAAATTAAACAGCTTTCGCATAAAGCTTAGGACCGACTAACTCGTGATCAACCACTGTTCACACGAAACCCTTCTCCACTTCAGTCCTCCAAGATCTCATTCGATTATTTGCTACTACCACCAAGATCTGTGCCAATGGCGGCTTCATGCAGACTCACGCCAAACACTTCTGCGCACACCATTGTACCCTCCTACTCACTAGAATTTCATAATGATGACCGCTAGGGCCAACAATTTTTATTCTAGCGATGATGTATAGGCATATGACTTGAGCGCCATCCATTTTAAGGGCTAGTTGCTTCGGCAGGTGAGTTGTTACACACTCCTTAGCGGATTACGACTTCCATGTCCACCGTCCTGCTGTTTTAAGCAACCAACGCCTTTCATGGTATCAATATGAGTCATTAATTTAGGCGCCGTAACATCATGTTTGGTTCATCCCACAGCGCCAGTTCTGCTTACCAAAAGTGGCCCACTGGGCACAATATATCTAAACCCCAATATCTTCAGATCAAGAAAGATGAGGTTCTTACCCATTTAAAGTTTGAGAATAGGTTGAGGTCGTTTCGGCCCCAAGGCCTCTAATCATTCGCTTTACCAGATAAGATTATATACAATATATTTATTTGCGCCAGCTATCCTGAGGGAAACTTCGGAGGGAACCAGCTACTAGATGGTTCGATTGGTCTTTCGCCCCTATACCCAATTCTGACAATCGATTTGCACGTCAGAACTGTTTCGATCCTCCACCAGAATTTCTCCTGGCTTCGATCTGATCAGGTATAGTTCACCATCTTTCGGGTCACAGCATGTATGCTCAAGGTACGCTCTTGAACAGAGGGTTCAATTGCTTGCACCATGTTCGTATAGAACGCCCCGGGATGGAGAAATGAAATTTAATTCACTTGTAATCCCATTAAAATAGTTATTTTAATTGCGCCCTTAGGTTTCAACAAAATACCCAATGACTCGCACACATGTTAGACTTCTTGGTCCGTGTTTCAAGACGGGTCCTGAAGGTTCCCAAATCTATCGCATTGCCAATCAAATACATGCTATCACTGCACTCACACACCGTAGCGCATGAGCCGTGATACACATAAAATGTGGTTGCATGATTTTCAAAAACTATCTGCTGTTTACCAGGTCACCGCAATTGGCATCAACCATATGACATAAAAATGTCACAGCTAGGTATGAACAAACCATACGGGCCATTTGATAAACCATCCATACGGATATACAAATAGATTGCAATGTTTTACACTGAGAAAAGTGCATACCGTCGTTGGCGTTATCGGCTACTGAACGATAATGAATTTCTCATTTCAAATATTCGGGTTCATCAGGCTTAACCCCTAAGCGGTTTCACGTACTATTTAACTCTCTATTCAGAGTGCTTTTCAACTTTCCCTCACGGTACTTGTTCGCTATCGGTCTTGTGGTCATATTTAGCCTTAGATGGAGTTTACCACCAACTTAGTGCTGCACTATCAAGCAACACGACTCTTTGGAAAAGCCT
>CM055405.1:191165-214178 GCA_029228625.1 Pseudolycoriella hygida | reverse complement strand
TTTTTCACCCCAAAGCAAAGACGAACATCCTAGATAATATTACTGACGTTACTTTTGAAGAAAAAGAGAGTTTGAAAATTATTTACCTGAATGCCCGAAGCCTCAATAATAAGCAAGAAGAAATTCACTACATAATCGAAGCCCTGCGACACAACATCCACATCGTATCAGTGACAGAAACCTGGATTAATGAAAATGATGCAATGTTTTTTACTTTCAGCGGATACAATGCCGTTTTCTCATGTAGGCCAAATAAATCTGGTGGTGGTGCTGCCATATTCATTAGAAATAATATCACTTTCAAAATTGTAGACAATAATAGCACTAACGAAAATAGTTTTATTAGCGTTAAGTGTCTAGTAAACAACACGAACTTGGTAGTTGCTACAGTCTACAGAGCACCGACAGTAAATGTCACGAAATTGCAACGGTTCCACACACAAATGAACAACCTACTAGAAAAAATTAATTCTGTAGAACACACATATGCAATCATAAATGGAGACTTCAATATCAATGTTCGTAATGACAATAATCCTTCAGCTCAGCAACACATAAACAATATGTTAGCAAACAACTTCTACATCTGCGATCGAAAGGTTATTACAAGAAGAGCAACTAGTACAGCAATAGACCATATTTTCACAAACAATCTCGACGCACACATAAATCTCAATTACGTCACATACGACATATTAGACCACCGTCTGATATGTATGGAGCTAACAAACACAAAAGTGCCAAATAACAAAGTTAGCTACACTGTAAAAAAAAACGGATTTTAGCAAATTAGAAATTGCATTAAGAAATAATAAAATTACTATCGATGCAACGACGCCAATTGATGAAATGTATAATACGTTCATAAATGATCTACAAAAACACATAAAAAAATGTACCACAACTAAAACGTATACAAAATTGGATCGTGCAAAACCGTGGATAGATCACGAGCTCATAAACTTATACAAAGTTAAAAACTTTTGGTATGCCAAGAAAACTCAAAACCCAAACAACGAAAATGTCATTAAAGAATACAACACGGCAGGAAATATAGTCACAAAAGTAGCTAAAACAAAAAAGCAACAGCATTACCAAAATAGTTTTAAAAAAGCTATTGGTGACAATAAAAAAACATGGGAAACAATGAAGCAAGTGCTACACAACGGAAATAAAAAATTAAAGAAAAATCCAATCTCATCAATGAAAAATAAAAAAACATTTATTAAAGACATAAATCAATTCGTGGCATCGATTGGGAAAAAACTAGCAGGAAAAATACGAAATATCGGAGTCGCGCACTACCCAGTGAAAACAGCTGCCAGATTCAGACTCAGACCGATTTCAGAAAACAAGTTAATCAAAATCATAGCATCAATTAAAAATACAAAATCGGAAGGATATGACAATTTATCAATCGAAATAATAAAGAAAAACGCTCCCTATATACTAGACAACATCATGGCGATAATCAACAAAAGTATTGAGCAAGGGACAATAGCACAAACAATGAAAATAACTAAAGTTGCTCCAGTATTCAAGGAAGGTGATCCAGAAGACTGTGCAAACTATCGACCAATCTGTCTTCTACCAATAATAAATAAAATCCTAGAGAAAGTAGTAAACGAACAACTGATGGACTATCTTGAGGGCAATAAACTCCTAAACAAGCAACAGTTTGGTTTTCGACGGCACTCAAACACGGACACTGTACTGTTCGATTTCACCAGCTACATACAAAGAGCACTAGACAGAAAAAGAAAAGTAGGTGCAATTTTCGTTGATATGAAAAAAGCGTTTGAGACAGTTGATCGAAAAATTCTCCTACTCAAAATGAGCAGCCTCGGCACCATTGGTAATGAGCATATGTTCTTCCAGAAGTACTTGACTGACCGCCAGCAATACACGGCTACCGATGGAATCGAGTCAGAAATGGAATCCATTACCTTCGGAGTGCCTCAAGGAGCCAATCAACAACGCTATTTCTTATACACATTGATGACATCAAGGATATACTCATCGATGGAGAGGAATTTCTTTTTGCGGACGATATTGTCATTGTAACCACTGCAGAGAACCTGAGAGAGCTACAAGAGAAAATGAATAGCAACTGCATCAAAATACACAAGTGGATGACAAAAAACAAGCTAACACTTAACACGAACAAGACAAAATACATAATATTTCGCACACCAATGAGTCACTTAACGAATGTCCTATACGATGGAAATGAACTCCACCGATCCGAAACAGTCAAATATCTTGGAGTGCTCGTCGACCACAACTTATGCTGGAAACCACATATCGAACAAACAAAAAACAACTTAGCGGGGATTGCCGGTATCTTCAGGAAAATAGCACAATACATTCCGAAAGACTATAAACGACAGATATTTCATTCAATGTTCAGCAGTCGACTTACATACGGAATCATAGCATGGTACTCAGCGAATGAAGCAGAATTAAAACAAATGCAAATATTACAAAACAAAGCCATTCGGAATTTATACCAATACGACAGAATGGAAAGTACCAAAAAAATCCATTTAGAGAACGACATTTTAACAATTAAGCAAAAAGCATACCATCAACTTACAACCCATATACACAACATCAAACACAACATTATTAGATCCAGTACAACACTCACAATTAACAACCAAATTCACAACTTTAATACGAGGCGGGCGACACACATACGCGCGGGCCGTATCAACACACACCGATTCGGATATAAACAGATATTACGCCAAGCCATTCAGGCATACAATGCACTTCCAAACGATATGAAAGAGCAAAACAACAAAAAATTTAAAATAGCGTCTAGAAATCATTTCAAATCAAAATTCGATATTTAGATCTCGCAGAATAGTGATTCCAAACAATTCTCCATTTTTATTATTTAATATTTTATTATCTTTGAAAAAATTTTTACTAAACAAACAGAAAAATAATTAGATAACTTTAAGGACAGTCAATGTTTGAGCTAACGCTCTTTATGACAGCAAATAAATGATTATTATTATTAAGGCATCTGTTCTGCAGTACTTGAAGCTGTTTCATGTTCTTCTTGCTTGCGGCTCCCCAGGCTCCTGTAAGGTAGCTCAGGTGGGAGTGCCTTAGTGTCGTATCCCAAACCCGACATGCGACCATCTGTCGCATCCATGATACCCACGCGGGCACACAGGTCTCGCGAACAGGCAACCTCGATAAGAAGTTGAATAACTTATCGAGGAATGCCAAACAAACAAAACATTGCTAAACAAAACTCGCAACTTGATTCCACTGCACAATATATAGCAAGTGAATGAATGCAAGTTAGCATAACGCTGACATACGCATCATCCAAACTATATACACATGCAGTACAAACATATGGAACGATTGCATAAACAATACGAATGGAATATGCGAATTCGTATTGTTATGAGAGTAGGTCAGAAAAAAGACTTCCTCATTTTTTGTATATATGCATTGCATAGAACACCGCTTATCGAGGCTAGCTTTTTGCACACGTGTGCCACATGAAGGGCCCAGTTGATCCTAGAGTCTATGATTAGTCCCAGATATTTGAACGTTTCTACGGATTTTATCGTCGACCCCTCAAAGGTCAAATCTCCTGCCCCGGTCGAGGAAATGCCCTTCTGAAATGCATAATTTGCAAGTTTGTTTAGGTTAAGGAAGTCGCTGATGAGGTTTAGATCATGGAGTATGTCGTTTTCTCTAAATGACATGTTGGAACAAAACACACCTGAGTCATCCGCGAAAAGGCTAACTGTGCCTTTAAGCGGTAAGCAGTGCATGTTGTTTATGAAAACTAGAAACAGCAAGGGTCCCAGGACGCTACCCTGTGGGACTCCGTACTCGACTGAAAGCATCTGACTGCTGTCCTCTTGGATTTTTTCACACTGTTTTCTACCCCTTAGGTAATCATCGAATAACTCTAGGGCGACTCCTCGAACACCTGCCGCTTCTAGCTTACGGTGCAGGATCACGTGATCCACACAATCGAACGCCTTCCTAATATCCAGGAAAAGGGCACTGACTACTTTCCCTCCATCCTTATCTCTAAGCAGTTTATCGATGAGTTCATAGGTAGCCGTGTGCGTGCCGGATTTCCGGCGAAAGCCGTACTGTTTAGCATATAGGAATTTGGTTTTCTTTAAGGCAAACAGTCTCTCGTATATAATTTTTTCAAATAACTTGTTAACTGCGGAAAGGATGGATATGGGTCGATAGTTGTTTGGGTCAGATTTATTACCAGATTTGTATATTGGGGTGACCGATGCTATTTTCAGGCCGTCAGGATAGATGTCTCTCTGCATGGTAAGGTTTACCATATGAGATAGATATGGCGCCACTATATGACTACATGTTTACAATGTTTACTCCGCACGAACATTTCCTCGTACTAACATTTCCCCGTACTACCGTTTTCCTCCTACTACTATTTTTACCCTACCATTGTTTTCCCCGTGCTACTGTTTTTCTGATACTGTTGTTGTGGTCCCCGTACTAAATTTATATTGTACTAATGTTTTCCACATTCTACCGTTTTCCCCGTACGTACTACGGTTTTTCTCGTACTACATTTTACCCCGTACTACCGTTTTTCTCGTACGACCGTTTCCATTCTACTATCGTTTTCCCTGTATTACCGTTTTTTTCGTATAACCTTTTTCACCGTATTACCGTTCTCAAAGTACTAAAAATTTTGTTCATACTACCGTTTTCTCCTTACAACCGTTTTCCTCGTACTACTATTTTCCTCGTACAACAGTGATCCCTGTGCTACTGTGGCTTGCACACATCGCATAATTATCAACGGCCTTCCGCCGCTGAGTTTCGGCTGAACATTCTATTCTGCCACGATTTCCTTTGACTACCGTACTCCGCTATACTACGGTTTTCCCCGTTTTAAACTTTTCCTCGAACCACCGTTTGCTCCGTACAACCATTTCCCCTTTCCTACTGTTTTCGTCGTGCTACAGTTTTCCCCTTTCTACCGTTTCCCCGAACTACAGTTCTCACTACCGGTGAATTAGGCCGTCGTGGTAGGATTTCTTTACGAAAAAACAGAAATCATTAAGCCGCAGAATTTTATGTTTGAGCTCAGAATTAGGCTGTCGTAGGATTTTTGTACAGAAATCAGACGACCGTAGAATTCCGAGTTTGAACACAGAATTAGGCTGTCGTAAGATTTCTATACAGAAATCAGACTGCCGTAGTATTCTGTGTTCGAACACAGAATTAGGCTGTCGTAGGTATTCTAAACAGAAATCGGACTGCCTTAAAATTCTGTGTGTGAACACAGAATTGGGCCGCCGTGTAGTAGGCTTTCTTTATGAAAAAAAAAGAAATCATTAGGCCAAGAATATGTTACCTAAAAAAACTGAACACAAGAAAAATTTTTGGCCAGCCTTTGAATCTATGAAAACTGCGACCCAAACAGATTTTGTCGCTTGTCTAAAAAATCTGTAAATGCAGTTTTAAACATCGAGCCTCCAAAATCTGTCTGTCTGATTGAAACCATGCTCTGAATAACTTTGTGTGACAGTTAATATTGCGTAAAATTGAAGACAAAATATAAAGTATTATATCATAGCAAAGCATAAGAAAAATATTACTGGTTTTTCCGTGCTACCGTTTTCCTCGTACTACTGTTGTTGTCTCCTTACTACCGCTTTCTCCGTACTACGTTTACCCCGTACTAACATATCCCTATACTAACTTTTTCCCGTACTAACCTTTCTTTGTACTACAGTGCTCCTCGTGCTACCGTCTTCCCCGTACTATAGTTTTCCCGTACTACAGTTTTCCCCGTACTACCGTTTTCCTTCAACTACTGTACTCCACTATATTGCGCTTTTCCCCGTTTTAAACTTTTCCTCGTACAACCGTTTGCTCCCTACAACCGTATCCCCCTTCCTAGTGTTTTCCTTGTGCTACAGTTTTCCTCGTTCTACCGTTTTTTCGTACTACAGTTCTCCCCGTACTACCGTTTTCAACGTACTCTGACTCAGACCGCCGTAGAATTCTGTTTTCCGTTTTCCCCCTACTACTATTTTCACCGTACCACTGTTTTCCCCATACTACTGTTAATGTTCCCATACTAATGTTTTTCTCGTACGTATTACCGGTTTCCTCGTATTACCATTTTCCCCGTTTTACCGTTTTCACCGTATTACCGTGTTCACCGTATTATCTTTTTCCCTGTATTACCGTTTTCAACGTATTACCGTTCTCAAAGTACTAAAAATTTTGTTCATACTACCGTTTTCTTCGTACAACCGTTTTCCCCGTACTACTGTTTTCCTCGTACTACAGTGGTCATCGTGCTATCTTCTTCCCCGTACTATAGTTTTCCCGTACTACAGTTTTCCCCGTACTACCGTTTTCCTCAAACTACCGTACTCCGCTATACTACGGTATTCCCCGTTTTAATCTTTTCCTCGTACCACCGTTTGCTCCGTAAAACCGTTTCCCCTTTCCTACTGTTTTCCAAGTGCGACTGCTTTCCCCTTTCTACCGTTTCCCCGTACTACAGTTCTCCCCGTACTACCGTTTTCACCGTACTCTGACTCAGACTGCCGTAGAATTCGGTGTTTGAACACAGAATTAGGCCGTCTTGATAGGATTTCTTTACGAAAATATAGAAATCATTAAGCCGCAGAATTTTATGTTTGAGCTCAGAATTAGGCTGTCGTAGGATTTTTGTGCAGAAATCAGACGGCCGTGGAATTCTGAGTTTGAACACAGAATTAGGCTGTCGTAAGATTTCTATACAGAAATCAGACTGCCGTAGTATTCTGTGTTCGAACACAGAATTAGCCTGTCGTAGAATTTCTAAACAGAAATCGGACTGCCTTAAAATTCTGTGTGTGAACACAGAATTGGGCCGCCGTAGTAGGCTTTCTTTATGAAAAAAAAAAGAAATCATTAGGCCAAGAATATGTTACCTGAAAAAACCAAACACAAGAAAAATTTTTGGCCAGCCTTTGAATCTATGAAGACTGCGACCCAAACAGATTTTGTCGCTTGTCTAAAAAATATGAAAATGCAGCCTCAAACATCGAGCCTCCAAAATCTGTCATTGAAAGATTGAAACCATGCTACGCATATTTTTTTAATAGTTAATATTGCGTAAAATTACGCACTCTCCCTGTACTATCATTTTCCCACGTACTGTATTTCCCCGTACGACTGTTTTCCCCACACTGCCGTTTGCACCCTACTACTATTTTCCCCGTACTACTGTTTTCCCCGTGCTACCGTTTTCCTCATGCTATTGTTGTTGTCTTCTTACTGCCGTCTTCTTCGTACTACGATTTCCCCGTACTAATGTATTTATTTATTTTTTATTTATTTTGATTTATTTATTTATTTAATACGTTATAATAATAGTAATTTTTAGCTTCAATGTGCATGGCCCCTCAAAGAAGCTTGTTAACGTTTAGCAAATGATAAATTATAAGCTTAAACAAGAATTTTAACTTATGAATTTGAACAAGAAATAATTTTTGCTAGAAATATTAAATTCGAGTAATATGAATCGGTCAAGAATATCATTGATAATTAAACAAGAAATCAGACAGAAATTATATACTGTAAAGCTATCTAGATCAAGAGTTGGGCAAAATATCACATCTTATTATTGTCATTTGACGACATATCAGGATAAGGAAAAAAAACAAAAAAAAGAAATTTAATTCATTCAAATTTGAGTAGCGTATGGACATTAGCGTCGGTAACAGTGGGAACGGGGGACAGTAGCGATGAGACGGCGCCCTCCGAATGAGCACCATGCCCCCACTCCTAGCTCGATACTTTGTATTTCATCTTTCTTTTTTATAACAGCTCTAAATAGGACTTCTTGGGCCAATAATCAAATTAGCCCTACAGGCCTAGCTTGAGAACTGTTGGCGCACGAGCCATTCTTTAATCAGGTCTAGAAATTTGTATGGTCTTGCAGAAACTATATATCCTGGCAACGAGTTATACAGAGCATAACCTATCGATGAGATCGCTTTCGCTCTATGTACGGTCCGTGCCCTAGTTGGAATGAGCCTCCGCTTTCGCCTCGTTTCATATCGGTGTCTCGGCACTTCGATGGGGATGGTACTATGCGAGCTCCGCTGCAAGGACTCATGCACAAATTTGCAGAGACTTGCTTTGTATAAGCTCGAGATGTTCAGGACTCCTTTGCAGTGCTTATTAAAGAGGTCGGATGTAGGAGTCATCGAGGCTAGCCCACACACGTGCTTAAGGCATCTGTTCTGCAGTACATGAAGCTGTTTCATGTTCTTCTTGCTTGCGGCTCCCCAGGCTCCTGTAAGGTAGCTCAGGTGGGAGTGCCTTAGTGTCGTATCCCAAACCCGACATGCGACCATCTGTCGCATCCATGATACCCACGCGGGCACACAGGTCTCGCGAACAGGCAACCTCGATAAGAATTTGAATAACTTATCGAGGAATGCCAAACAAACAAAACATTGCTAAACAAAACTCGCAACTTGATTCCACTGCACAATATATAGCAAGTGAATGAATGCAAGTTAGCATAACGCTGACATACGCATCATCCAAACTATATACACATGCAGTACAAACATATGGAACGATTGCATAAACAATACGCATGGAATATGCGAATTCGTATTGTTATGAGAGTAGGTCAGAAAAAAGACTTCCTCATTTTTTGTATATATGCCCTGCAAATGTTATGCACTCAATGGTGGGGCACAGGCTATCGCTTGTGGCCCCAGTAACGGATATCAAAAGTCAGTAAGTTCTGCATTCTCAACCCGTTAACGTCCGCGCGTTTATCTAATAAAGGAACCCTCAGGTAGTTACACGGTCAGAGAAGACGGTTCGTACGAGTACATTTAATGTATGAAATAATAGGATTTCGCTAAGTGCTCAATATAGTGTGTAACAGAAGGAGCTGGAGTACGATAAATTACCGTGTAAGGATAACTACATTAAGTGTTCACCATATTGTATAATAGAAAGTGTTACGTCTCTGACGTAAAAAGAGAACGAATCCGGCGATCGACATAGGGAACACACAAAATGGAACGGAAGACGAACGCGAACGATTAAATTGGGAACCATCAGTTCGCTACCGGCCGCCCAACGAATCGCACGCGCATCGTCAACCAACACCACATCAAACAAAAACCACACCATTGTACCATTGCCAATAAAGCAACCACATTGTGTGTGGCATTATCATAAAAAAAAAACGTTGCGCATTTTTATTTTTACATTCGGGCCGGACAGCGCATTCACCAAAATTGGTTTTAGCCAAAGATTATACATGGCGCCCGGACAAAAAATTTGTAGTTTCGCGATCGGTTTTGATAAATTAGTGAAGTAAAAAGTCGTCCACGTGTAGTCGTATGAAGTGTTAGTGGTGCAAAGTGCACAAAAAGTAAAGTGTTCGCGAAATTATGGTGCAGAAGGCACAAAAAGTTGAAGAAAGTTGAGAAAGAGTTAGCAAAGAACAAGTTGGAAATTTATGTGTAAAATTGGAGAAGTGCTGAAGGCACAATTAATAGTCAAAAAGGGGCAAGAAGGCCCAAAAAGTGAGGAAAAAGTTGGTGGTAAATTAGTCGGGACAAAGTTATTCCTGAAATATAAAATTTGTTCCTGAAATTAATTTGGCTAAAATCATAAAAATGGCATACAGAATCATCAATGGCATGACCGCATAACAAGGTCATAAAATTCTGGGTAAGTGATTTGTTTAACAATAATATTGTATATACAAACCATTTGCATGATGAAGTAATTTATAATGGGTCATTGAAAATTCAAGTCTTGAGTAAATAAAATTGTCGTGAGTGGTGTCACGGCTAAGTTTGTTGAAATTTAGGAAGAAGCTATAGAATTATTTGCATACGGCAGAACACAATATTTTGCAGTGTATCATAATTATATGAATGAGTTGAATCATATGTTGGTACAAATCTAAAAAGTTGGTAGAACAAATTAGCTTGGGTAAGACACTGAAATCACTCAGTGCACCGTAAAACAAATCGAAAAAGTTGGTGGAAAAAATTAGTTGAGTTTGAATCTCGGGTTAGATACTGAAAATATTCAGTGCACATATAAAATTCATACGCGATACACTGAAAATCATATGTTGGTATAAATCGGAAAAGTTGGTAGAAAAAAGTAGTTGGAGTTGAAGCTTGGGTAAGACACTGAAATCACTCAGTGCACTGTAAAACAAATCGAAAAAGTTGGTGGAAAAAATTAGTTGAGTTTGAATCTCGGGTTAGACACTGAAAATAGTCAGTGCACATACAAAGTTCATACGCGATACACTGAAAATCATACGTTGGTATAAATCGGAAAAGTTGGTAGAAAAAAGTAGTTGGAGTTGAAGCTTGGGTAAGACACTGAAATCACTCAGTGCACCGTAAAACAAATCGAAAAAGTTGGTGGAAAAAATTAGTTGAGTTTGAATCTCGGGTTAGACACTGAAAATAGTCAGTGCACATACAAAGTTCATACGCGATACACTGAAAATCATATGTTGGTATAAATCGGAAAAGTTGGTAGAAAAAAGTAGTTGGAGTTGAAGCTTGGGTAAGACACTGAAATCACTCAGTGCACCGTAAAGCAAATCGAAATAGTTGGTGGAAAAAATTAGTTGAATTTGAATCTCGGGTTAGACACTGAAAATATTCAGTGCACATACAAAGTTCATACGCGATACACTGAAAATCATATGTTGGTATAAATCGAAAAAGTTGGTACAAAAAAGTAGTTGGAGTTGAAGCTTGGGTAAGACACTGAAAATATTCAGTGCACATATAAAATCATACGAAATACACTGAAAACAGGTCGGAACGAAATTAGTTGGAAATTATATTAAAGAGTTCCAGCTTAGGTAAATAAATAGAAAAAGAATTGGTGGATTATAGTTATAAAATTTATAGATATCATTGGAGAGTTGGAGCTTGGGTAATTACACTGAAAAATAAAACGAAATATTCATTCGGGATTAATCATTTGATGTAACATAGCTCGTATAAAATACACTGAAAATATTTGAATCGAAATTCAATATTGGTGTAATTTTATTCGAAAACTTTTGATGAAAATTGTGCATATTGGTGAACAAATTATATGTCTACATTTTAAATCGAAAACCACTATAATTGATACATGAAATTTTGTCAATACATTTTGTCGCATCAGAACAAAGAAACACAAGAAAATTTAAAAGTGCGATCAAGTCAGTCATCACTTGATTTATTTTATTATTTCATTCATCAAAATCAAAATATTTGCAAATCGAAATTACAAATAATTCATAATAAATCATTACGCATCGAAATACAGTATACTTTCATATTAAAAGCTTCATCCATAAAAAGCTTTCGCTCAATTATACGATTCAAAAATAGGGTAACATACGGTCAATCGGTACTTAGTAAAAATTTTTTAAGGTAACGTAACATATTTCGGAACAGTAGTGAAATTTTTTAGTGTAAACGAATGGTAATTCGGTACATAGGGAATTTATAGTACATTCGTTTATAACATTTCGAATCATTCTTCACATTTTTTTGCGCAAATTACATCGAATCAATTTAGTGGTGATTAGACCAAAATAAATCTACAAATTGATTAAATTGAAACCAAATTATTAGAAGTCGGCTGAATTGAGTCGGCTAGGTCAAGGGATATATTGTCCCAAATATTAAATCGAACGTTATACTGACGCATGATTGTTTTATTTGTGAAGTTTTGAGAAGGTCAACATCATCGTTACCACATCGTTTGCTGAGCCCTATAGTAACCCTTAATATCCAAACCCATCCATTTCTTCACTATTTTTCGATAGTCTTGACAACCAAAGCCCAATAAGATTTCTAATCGCTAAATCTACATCTACTATCAGTTAGTGAATTAGAAATCAATAAGTCAAAATGGAGGAAGCGTTACAAGATATAAACACATCGCTAAAGTTAATCAAAAAATTTGAGGTTAACTTCAAGAAATGTTCTAGTGCAAATAAAACTAGGGGATATCTGGAGGGGAGATTGAAAGGGTTAGATGAGTGGTGGGAGCAAGTAAGAAAGACACACGTGCTTATTGAAGCAATAAAACCAGATGGTTGGGAAGCGTTAGTTTACTTCCAAAATGACACATTTAGTTGGATCGAGGAGAAGTATTTTGAGTTACTAGGTCAAATAAACGAACTATTGAACTCATATTATCCAACTCCTGGGGCAACATTCAACTACAAACAGCGCAGATAATACAAGTAGATTAGGCACAAGTTCACAAGTTACACATACGAATGTAAAGCTACCCAAAATAAACCTGCCAACCTTTAGCGGTTCGTACTTTGGCTGGTTATCATTCAAAAATAGATTCACGAATTTGATACACGAGAATCAGCAGCTGAAAGAAGTAGAAAAGCTAGAGTACCTAAAATCATGCTTAACAGGGAAGGCAGAGTTAGCGATACAGAGATATCAGATAACAGATGAGAACTATAAGCTAGCACGGAAGAGTCTAAATGAGAAATACGACAATAAAAGAATCTTACAAACAACCCATACGGAAAACCTGATAGATAGAAAACAAATGAAGGGAGAATCATCAAAGGAACTGATGGAATTGCTAGACACAGTGCAAGAAAGCTTAGAAGCGCTAAAAAATTTAGGAGTTAACATTGATACATGGGATATCATATTAATAGTACTCATTACAAGAAAACTGTCATACAAAACTCGAGAACTATGGGAGGAAGAGTTAGAAGTGAACGAGGTGCCAAGGTATGAGCGGCTTTGTACCTTTTTAGAGAAAAAATTCAGAACACTGGAGAGTATGGAAATGTTGGGAAAGACAGGAAATGAAATAAGAGGAATAAAGCGAGAGGGTAAAAGCGGTCGTAATATAGAAGAAGAAATGAAATGTCAAGTATGCAACACAGAGAGGCATTATTTGAGTATGTGCGAAAAATTTTTGAGTTTACCGATATCGAATAGGGGTGCGTTAGTAGTAGCAAAACAATTATGTAAAAATTGTTTGAGATCCAACCACAAAACAAGTGAGTGTAGAAGTGGTAGAGGATGCTTTAAGTGTGGCAAGCGGCATAACACACTACTGCATAGGGAGGAAAGTGCACATAACAATAATACGCGAGGTCAATCGTATGCACCAAAGCAATTCATCTAGAAATAGTTAGCAGTTTAACGTCGGAAGAGTTTTTAGCAGCATTTACTAGATTTCGTAGCAGAAGAGGGTTGCCGTCAAACATGTATTCGGATAACGCGACAACATTCGTCGGTGCGAAAAATGAATTAGAAAACGGTTATAGGATAATAAAAAACAAATTAGAACCAGAGATAGCAGCACTCGTTTTGAAAGATGAAGTACAGTGGTCCTTTATTCCGCCACATGCCCCACATTGGGGAGGTATGTGGGAAGCCGGGGTTAAATCTATGAAGTATCACTTAGCTAGAATGTTGAAGGGATCGGTACACACATATCCCGAATACGCAACAATGCTAGCGGAGATCGAAGCATGTCTAAACTCGCGACCGTTATGTCCAATATCAAACGATCCTAACGACCTATCAGTATTAACGCCAGGACACTTCTTAATCGGCGACAATTTATTAGCATCCCTAAGACCCAGTCTGCTTGACACTCAAATCAGCCGACTTGGTCATTGGCGTCAAGTGTCACAAAAGGTTGAGCATTTCCAGAAGCGCTGGAAATCAGAATATTTGTCACAATTGCAACAACGCAACAAATGGTTAAATCCACAAAAGAATGTAGAAATCGGGGAATTAGTGCTCATAAAAGAAGATGAGCTACCACCCAATAAGTGGTTGTTGGGAAGGGTTATCCAAACATATCCAGATAGCGAAGGTCGGGTGCGTAGAGTCACAATAAAGACAGCGAATAGCACGCTGACCAGGGCAATTCACAAACTCTGCGTATTACCAGTAGATACAAACCAACACAAATAAATAACGCAGTCATATAATTCGTAATTAATTTGTTAAGGATAAGATGTATATAATTCACAAAATAATACCATGACACCTCACGACAAAAATTAGCTAAAACAAGGTACAAATTTAATTAGTGTTTAAGTAAAATTTGAAGGCTGAGCAGGGAAAGGGGGGGCCTAGAATCAATATTATTTGAAACAAATTACTGGCCAAGCCCTTATCCGTTTCAGGCCTACTACACCATCGCCCCACCATCAACAAATTCACATGGCAATAGTGGCGAGTCGGTGCGCCCCAAAACACCATTAGACAATCGTGGAGGAAATGCCACGAATCAATCGCACACACTACCGCACACGAAGCAACTATGCACAACAAACCACAACACCAAAACACCATATTCAGCGTAGCAGCGTCACCGCGCAGCCGCGCCTTTGGGTCCTACGTTCCCTCGTGTCATTTTCATTTTGGAGTCGGGACTGTTACGTCTCTGACGTAAAAAGAGAACGAATCCGGCGATCGACATAGGGAACACACAAAATGGAACGGAACCATCAGTTCGCTACCGGCCGCCCAACGAATCGCACGCGCATCGTCAACCAACACCACATCAAAAAAAAACCACACCATTGTACCATTGCCAATAAAGCAACCACATTGTGTGTGGCATTATCATAAAAAAAAAAAACGTTGCGCATTTTTATTTTCTACATTCGGGCCGGACAGCGCATTCACCAAATCTTTGGCTAAAACCACCTTTGGTGAATGCGCTGTCCGGCCCGAATGTAAAAAATAAAAATGCGCAACGTCTTTTTTTTTTATGATAATGCCACACACAATGTGGTTGCTTTATTGGCAATGGTACAATGGTGTGGTTTTTGTTTGATGTGGTGTTGGTTGACGATGCGCGTGCGATTCGTTGGGCGGCCGGTAGCGAACTGATGGTTCCCAATTTAATCGTTCGCGTTCGTCTTCCGTTCCATTTTGTGTGTTCCCTATGTCGATCGCCGGATTCGTTCTCTTTTTACGTCAGAGACGTAACAGAAAGGTCTGTAATACAGCGTGACGCTGTGTAATTCAAGATTTGATGTAATAATATAGTCCCGTGCGAGAACAAAAAGAATAAATCAAGTGTTATAATTTTGAGATCATAACGTGGTCGCAGCAGGCATAACACCGCCCCAATCCCAACATACCAAGCGCGACACTAGTGCGAATTAAATGAGCAAAGTTACTGTTTTAGGGACGAATTTTGTCAGCTTGCATAGAACACCGCTTATCTAGGCTAGCTTTTTGCACACGTGTGCCACATGAAGGGCCCAGTTGATCCTAGAGTCTATGATTAGTCCCAGATATTTGAACGTTTCTACGGATTTTATCGTCGACCCCTCAAAGGTCAAATCTCCTGCCCCGGTCGAGGAAATGCCCTTCTGAAATGCATAATTTGCAAGTTTGTTTAGGTTAAGGAAGTCGCTGATGAGGTTTAGATCATGGAGTATGTCGTTTTCTCTAAATGACATGTTGAAACAAAACACACCTGAGTCATCCGCGAAAAGGCTAACTGTGCCTTTAAGCGGTAAGCAGTGCATGTTGTTTATGAAAACTAGAAACAGCAAGGGTCCCAGGACGCTACCCTGTGGGACTCCGTACTCGACACACTGTTTTCTACCCCTTAGGTAATCATTGAATAACTCTAGGGCGACTCCTCGAACACCTGCAGCTTCTAGCTTACGGTGCAGGATCACGTGATCCACAAAATCGAACGCCTTCCTAATATCCAGGAAAAGGGCACTGACTACTTTCCCTCCATCCTTATCTCTAAGCAGTTTATCGATGAGTTCATAGGTAGCCGTGTGCGTGCCGGATTTCCGGCGAAAGCCGTACTGTTTAGCATATAGGAATTTGGTTTTCTTTAAGGCAAACAGTCTCTCGTATATAATTTTTTCAAATAACTTGTTAACTGCGGAAAGGATGGATATGAGTCGATAGTTGTTTGGGTCAGATTTATTACCAGATTTGTATATTGGGGTGACCGATGCTATTTTCAGGCCGTCAGGGTAGATCCCTCTCTGCATGGTAAGGTTTATCATATGCGATAGATATGGCGCCACTATATGACTACATGTTTACAATGTTTACTCCGCACGAACATTTCCTCGTACTGACATTTCCCCGTATTACCGTTTTCCTCCTACTACTATTTTTACCCTACCATTGTTTTCCCCGTGCTACTGTTTTTCTGATACTGTTGTTGCGGTCCCCGTACTAAATTTATATTGTACTAATGTTTTCCACATTCTACCGTTTTCCCCGTACGTACTACGGTTTTTCTCGTACTTCATTTTACCCCGTACTACCGTTTTTCTCGTACGACCGTTTCCATTCTACTATCGTTTTCCCTGTATTACCGTTTTTTACGTACTACCGTTTTCACCGTATTACCGTTCTCAAAGTACTAAAAATTTTGTTCATACTACCGTTTTCTCCTTACAACCGTTTTCCCCGTACTACTATTTTCCTCGTACAACAGTGTTCCCTGTGCTACTGTGGCTTGCACACATCGCATAATTATCAACGGCGTTCCGCCGCTGAGTTTCGGCTGAACATTCTGTTCCGCCACGATCCGCCTCTCGGACCGGTTGCACATTCTGTTCAGTTCCTAGAATAATTCAATAGAAAATAATTTTTATATTTCAATTGAATCTGAAATTGTAAAATGTTTTATACCGTGTAACGGTACGCATCATTGTTATGTTGTAAGAAGGATTTTTATATATAATAAAATCACTCTCGTTTGTGGATTCAAATCAACAACAGCAAGTTGTTTCATTTCAATCTCCACACTACCGTCTTGCCCGTACTATAGTTTTCTCGTAATACAGTTTTCCCCGTACTACAGTTTTCCTTTGACTACCGTACTCCGCTATACTACGGTTTTCCCCGTTTTAAACTTTTCCTCGAACCACCGTTTGCTCCGTACAACCATTTCTCCTTTCCTACTGTTTTCCTCGTGCTACAGTTTTCCCCTTTCTACCGTTTCCCCGAACTACAGTTCTCACTACCGTTTTCACCGTACTCTGACTCAGACTGCCGTGGAATTCTGTGTTTAAACACAGAATTAGGCCGTCGTGGTAGGATTTCTTTACGAAAAAACAGAAATCATTAAGCCGCAGAATTTTATGTTTGAGCTCAGAATTAGGTTGTCGTAGGATTTTTGTACAGAAATCAGACGGCCGTAGAATTCTGAGTTTGAACACAGAATTAGGCTGTCGTAAGATTTCTATACAGAAATCAGACTGCCGTAGTATTCTGTGTTCGAACACAGAATTAGGCTGTCGTAGAATTTCTAAACAGAATTCGGACTGCCTTAAAATTCTGTGTGTGAATAACTCTAGGGCGACTCCTCGAACAAATGCCGCTTCTAGCTTAAGGTGGAGAGTCACGTGATCCACACAATCGAACGCCTTCCTAATATCCAGGAAAAGGGCACTGACTACTTTCCCTCCATCCTTATCTCTAAGCAGTTTATCGATGAGTTCATAGGTAGCCGTGTGCGTGCCGGATTTCCGGCGAAAGCCGTACTGTTTAGCATATAGGAATTTGGTTTTCTTTAAGGCAAACAGTCTCTCGTATATAATTTTTTCAAATAACTTGTTAACTGCGGAAAGGATGGATATGGGTCGATAGTTGTTTGGGTCAGATTTGTTACCAGATTTGTATATTGGGGTGACCGATGCTATTTTCAGGCCGTCAGGGTAGACGTCTCTCTGCATGGTAAGGTTTACCATATGCGATAGATATGGCGCCACTATATGACTACATGTTTACAATGTTTACTCCGCACGAACATTTCCTCGTACTGACATTTCCCCGTACTACCGTTCTCCTCCTACTACTATTTTTACCCTACCACTGTTTTCCCCGTGCTACTGATTTTCTGATACTATTGTTGTGGTCCCCGTACTAAATTTTGATTGTACTAATGTTTTCCACATTCTACCGTTTTCCCCGTACGTACTACGGTTTTTCTCGTACTTCATTTTAGCCCGTACTACCGTTTTTCTCGTACGACCGTTTCCACTCTACTATCGTTTTCCCTGTATTACCGTTTTCCCCGTATTACCGTTTTTTTCGTATTACCGTTTTCACCGTATTACCGTTCTCAAAGTACTAAAAATATTGTTCATACTACCGTTTTCTCTCTACAACCGTTTTCCCCGTACTACTATTTTCCTCGTACAACAGTGTTCCCTGTGCTACTGTGGCGTGCACATATCGCTTAATTATCAACGGAATTCCCCCGCTGAGTTTCGGCTGAACATTCTGTTCCGCCACGATCAGCCTCTCGGACCGGCTGAACATTCTGTTCAGTTCCTAGAATAATTAAATAGAAAATAATTTTTATATTTCAATTGCATCTGAAATTGTAAAATGTTTTATACCGTGTAACGGTACGCATCATTGTTATGTTTTGTATATAAGAAGGATTTTTATATGTAATAAAATCACTCTCGTTTGTGGATTCAAATCAACAACAACAAGTTGTTTCATTTCAATCTCTACACTACCGTCTTGCCCATACTATAGTTTTCCCGTAATACAGTTTTCCCCGTACTACCGTTTTCCTTTGACTACCGTACTCCGCTATACTACGGTTTTCCCTGTTTTAAACTTTTCCTCGAACCACCGTTTGCTCCGTACAACCATTTCCCCTTTCCTACTGTTTTCCTCGTGCTACAGTTCTCCCCTTTCTACCGTTTCCCCGAACTACAGTTCTCACTACCGGTGAATTAGGCCGTCGTGGTAGGATTTCTTTACGAAAAAACAGAAATCATTAAGCCGCAGAATTTTATGTTTGAGCTCAGAATTAGGTTGTCGTAGGATTTTTGTACAGAAATCAGACGGCCGTAGAATTCTGAGTTTGAACACAGAATTAGGCTGTCGTAAGATTTCTATACAGAAATCAGACTGCCGTAGTATTCTGTGTTCGAACACAGAATTAGGCTGTCGTAGAATTTCTAAACAGAAATCGGACTGCCTTAAAATTCTGTGTGTGAATAACTCTAGGGCGACTCCTCGAACACCTGCCGCTTCTAGCTTAAGGTGCAGGGTCACGTGATCCACACAATCGAACGCCTTCCTAATATCCAGGAAAAGGGCACTGACTACTTTCCTCCATCCTTATCTCTAAGCAGTTTATCGATGAGTTCATAGGTAGCCGTGTGCGTGCCGGATTTCCGGCGAAAGCCGTACTGTTTAGCATATAGGAATTTGGTTTTCTTTAAGGCAAACAGTCTCTCGTATATAATTTTTCAAATAACTTGTTAACTGCGGAAAGGATGGATATGGGTCGATAGTTGTTTGGGTCAGATTTATTACCAGATTTGTATATTGGGGTGACCGATGCTATTTTCAGGCCGTCAGGTAGATGCCTCTCTGCATGGTAAGGTTTATCATATGCGATAGATATGGCGCCACTATATGATACATGTTTACAATGTTTACTCCGCACGAACATTTCCTCGTACTGACATTTCCCCGTACTACCGTTTTCCTCCTACTACTATTTTTACCCTACCACTGTTTTCCCCGTGCTACTGATTTTCTGATACTATTGTTGTGGTCCCCGTACTAAATTTTTATTGTACTAATGTTTTCCACATTCTACCGTTTTCCCCGTACGTACTACGGTTTTTCTCGTACTTCATTTTAGCCCGTACTACCGTTTTTCTCGTACGACCGTTTCCACTCTACTATCGTTTTCCCTGTATTACCGTTTTCCCCGTATTACCGTTTTTTTCGTATTACCGTTTTCACCGTATTACCGTTCTCAAAGTACTAAAAATATTGTTCATACTACCGTTTTCTCTCTACAACCGTTTTCCCCGTACTACTATTTTCCTCGTACAACAGTGTTCCCTGTGCTACTGTGGCGTGCACATATCGCTTAATTATCAACGGAATTCCGCCGCTGAGTTTCGGCTGAACATTCTGTTCCGCCACGATCAGCCTCTCGGACCGGCTGAACATTCTGTTCAGTTCCTAGAATAATTAAATAGAAAATAATTTTTATATTTCAATTGCATCTGAAATTGTAAAATGTTTTATACCGTGTAACGGTACGCATCATTGTTATGTTTTGTATATAAGAAGGATTTTTATATGTAATAAAATCACTCTCGTTTGTGGATTCAAATCAACAACAACAAGTTGTTTCATTTCAATCTCTACACTACCGTCTTGCCCATACTATAGTTTTCCCGTAATACAGTTTTCCCCGTACTACCGTTTTCCTTTGACTACCGTACTCCGCTATACTACGGTTTTCCCTGTTTTAAACTTTTCCTCGAACCACCGTTTGCTCCGTACAACCATTTCCCCTTTCCTACTGTTTTCCTCGTGCTACAGTTCTCCCCTTTCTACCGTTTCCCCGAACTACAGTTCTCACTACCGGTGAATTAGGCCGTCGTGGTAGGATTTCTTTACGAAAAAACAGAAATCATTAAGCCGCAGAATTTTATGTTTGAGCTCAGAATTAGGCTGTCGTAGGATTTTTGTACAGAAATCAGACGGCCGTAGAATTCCGAGTTTGAACACAGAATTAGGCTGTCGTAAGATTTCTATACAGAAATCAGACTGCCGTAGTATTCTGTGTTCGAACACAGAATTAGGCTGTCGTAGGTATTCTAAACAGAAATCGGACTGCCTTAAAATTCTGTGTGTGAACACAGAATTGGGCCGCCGTGTAGTAGGCTTTCTTTATGAAAAAAAAAGAAATCATTAGGCCAAGAATATGTTACCTAAAAAAACTGAACACAAGAAAAATTTTTGGCCAGCCTTTGAATCTATGAAAACTGCGACCCAAACAGGTTTTGTCGCTTGTCTAAAAAATCTGTAAATGCAGTTTTAAACATCGAGCCTCCAAAATCTGTCTGTCTGATTGAAACCATGCTCTGAATATCTTTGTTTGACAGTTAATATTGCGTAAAATTGAAGACAAAATATAAAGTATTATATCATAGCAAAGCATAAGAAAAATATTACTGTTTTTTCCGTGCTACCGTTTTCCTCGTACTACTGTTGTTGTCTCCTTACTACCGCTTTCTCCGTACTACGTTTACCCCGTACTAACATATCCCTATACTAACTTTTTCCCGTACTAACCTTTCTTTGTACTACAGTGCTCCTCGTGCTACCGTCTTCCCCGTACTATAGTTTTCCCGTACTACAGTTTTCCCCGTACTACCGTTTTCCTTCAACTACTGTACTCCACTATATTGCGCTTTTCCCCGTTTTAAACTTTTCCTCGTACAACCGTTTGCTCCCTACAACCGTATCCCCCTTCCTAGTGTTTTCCTTGTGCTACAGTTTTCCTCGTTCTACCGTTTTTTCGTACTACAGTTCTCCCCGTACTACCGTTTTCAACGTACTCTGACTCAGACCGCCGTAGAATTATGTTTTCCGTTTTCCCCCTACTACTATTTTCACCGTACCACTGTTTTCCCCATACTACTGTTAATGTTCCCATACTAATGTTTTTCTCGTACGTATTACCGGTTTCCTCGTATTACCATTTTCCCCGTTTTACCGTTTTCACCGTATTACCGTGTCCACCGTATTACCTTTTTCCCCGTATTACCGTTTTCAACGTATTACCGTTCTCAAAGTACTAAAAATTTTGTTCATACTACCGTTTTCTTCGTACAACCGTTTTCCCCGTACTACTGTTTTCCTCGTACTACAGTGGTCATCGTGCTATCTTCTTCCCCGTACTATAGTTTTCCCGTACTACAGTTTTCCCCGTACAACCGTTTTCCTCAAACTACCGTACTCCGCTATACTACGGTATTCCCCGTTTTAATCTTTTCCTCGTACCACCGTTTGCTCCGTACAACCGTTTCCCCTTTCCTACTGTTTTCCAAGTGCGACTGCTTTCCCCTTTCTACCGTTTCCCCGTACTACAGTTCTCCCCGTACTACCGTTTTCACCGTACTCTGACTCAGACTGCCGTAGAATTCGGTGTTTGAACACAGAATTAGGCCGTCTTGATAGGATTTCTTTACGAAAATACAGAAATCATTAAGCCGCAGAATTTTATGTTTGAGCTCAGAATTAGGCTGTCGTAGGATTTTGTGCAGAAATCAGACGGCCGTGGAATTCTGAGTTTGAACACAGAATTAGGCTGTCGTAAGATTTCTATACAGAAATCAGACTGCCGTAGTATTCTGTGTTCGAACACAGAATTAGACTGTCGTAGAATTTCTAAACAGAAATCGGACTGCCTTAAAATTCTGTGTGTGAACACAGAATTGGGCCGCCGTAGTAGGCTTTCTTTATGAAAAAAAAGAAATCATTAGGCCAAGAATATGTTACCTGAAAAAACCAAACACAAGAAAAATTTTTGGCCAGCCTTTGAATCTATGAAGACTGCGACCCAAACAGATTTTGTCGCTTGTCTGAAAAATATGAAAATGTAGCCTCAAACATCGAGCCTCCAAAATCTGTCATTGAAAGATTGAAACCATACTACGCATATTTTTTTAATAGTTAATATTGCGTAAAATTACGCACTCTCCCTGTACTATCATTTTCCCACGTACTGTATTTCCCCGTACGACTGTTTTCCCCGCACTGCCGTTTGCACCCTACTACTATTTTCCCCGTACTACTGTTTTCCCCGTGCTACCGTTTTCCTCATGCTATTGTTGTTGTCTTCTTACTGCCGTCTTCTTCGTACTACGATTTCCCCGTACTAATGTATTTATTTATTTTTTATTTATTTTTATTTATTTATTTATTTAATACGTTATAATAATAGTAATTTTTAGCTTCAATGTGCATGGCCCCTCAAAGAAGCTTGTTAACGTTTAGCAAATGATAAATTATAAGCTTAAACAAGAATTTTAACTTATGAATTTGAACAAGAAATAATTTTTGCTAGAAATATTAAATTCGAGTAATATGAATCGGTCAAGAATATCATTGATAATTAAACAAGAAATCAGACAGAAATTATATACTGTAA
>CM055405.1:179509-190665 GCA_029228625.1 Pseudolycoriella hygida | reverse complement strand
GATTTAGATCGCGATCTGTATGTGTGGACTTTCTGTAGACTCTTGTTTTTAATGTGTTGTCGGATGATTAGCATGTCTAAAAAAGCGATTTGACCGTCTTTCTCTATGGTGAATTCAATTTTTCGATTATAATTGTTGATTGAGGATAAAATTTCATCTACACTGTCTTTATCAATGATTGCCAAAACGTCGTCGACATATCTTTTCAAATAACGAATTTTTGGGTGGTTTTGTACTGTCTCTTTTTCAAATTTTTGAAGGAAAATGTCTGCAACAGTTCCTGAAATCGGTGATCCCATGGGACATCCTTCTTTTTGTTGATAGTATTCGTTATTGTATTGAAAGTATGTGTTAGATAAACATGTTCTGAGAAGATCTGTCATGTCCCCAGTAGTTAGATTTTCATTGAGTTTTTCTCTCCATGTTTGATCTTCTTCGAGACGTTCTTTAAATGCTTCGATCAAATGAGACCAGAATTTCATTCTCATGTAGTTTAATTTTCTTTAAATCATTCAACATTTCATAAGAATTTTTAATGCTTGATTGTGAATTTTGGTTGGAAAATGTGATGTATTTGTTTAGAATTTTTGCCAGGTTGTAATAAATTGAATTTCTGTAATCATTTATTGGCCGAAATGGTAATACCTCTTTATGAGTTTTTGGAAGTCCGAAAAATTTTGAAATTCTGAGGTTATGATTGATGATTTCTTTATGAAGTTTTTGACTCATCCGATGATTATTTTTAAGAATTTTGCATTGATTTTTGAAATTTTGTAAATAATTTGGAGTCGGATCTGACGACATTTTTTCATATGGACCTTCTTGTAAGAGTTGGTTAATTTTGTTATGATAGTCCTGTGTATTCATTACTACGGTGCAGTTTCCTTTATCGGCTTTGATTATGACAATTTCATTATTTGATGTTAGTTTCTTTATTATTTTTGAGATTTTCGAACCTTTAGTTGTTATTTTGCCATTTTTTATTAAGCTGCAGATATTCTGACGTAGGATTTCTTTTTCGATATCTTCCAAATTTGGTTTTACAAAATGGGATTCGATTGATGATATGAATTGCAGTTTTAAATCTTTTTCCATGTGTGTGTTTGGCGGTAATGCGAAGTTCATTCCTAGTGATAGTGTTTCTAATTCGTCTTCGGTCAGTTGATAATTACTTAAATTGTTAACTGTGGTTAGGCCTCTTATTGATTCATTATTTATTTCGTTCATTATTGAACCTATAGAGGTGACTAATTTCGGGAAATGTTTTCGAATTTTTGTCTTTGTTTCGTTTTATGGAATTCGAATTTCCGGTTATAAATGTTTGTGATGAATTCCAATAATTTATTGTAAATGTCGATGTGAAGAAAGGATAATTTTGATTTGTATTCGGTGATATCTTTTTCCGTGTCTTTGATTATTTTGTATTTATTCCTTATTGCTTCGTTCAACATTTTTTCTTCATATTGTCTGGTTATTTCTTTCGATTTCTTTGTTTTGATTGGATCGGCTAGATTGTTTATTTTCAGAAAATTGGGAATTACTCCATATTCTTTACATTTCTTCAGATAATGTCGATCATTTTTGTAATGTGCAAGGTGTCTTGATGCTTTTTGTAATTTCCAAATGTAAGATACAATTTCCACTCTAAAATGGATTAGTATAAATAATTTTATTTCTTTCCAACCACTGAATTGCATGATTTTCTGAATAATTGGATTAGTGGTTTATTGGTTTTAAGTTTTTATTACCAAGCTTTCGACAATCAGTGATGAAAAACGATTTTTTCGCGAATTCTCGAAAACTGGCTGTCAGATCTTCTTTAAATTTTGCAGGGATCTTTGGATGGGTATTCTACGCCATTTAAGATTTTCAAAAAATGGGGTCACCGGTCTCGTTTTGTCGCTAGGGCTCCTGGAAGCTCCCATACAAATCCCATTTAAAATAATGTTTTTTATTAGTTTGTGTATGAGTGTATTCACGGTATGGGTGAGTGAGTGGGGTGAGTGGGGTATTCAACTTCCATTAGTGTTTTTGATATATCTCGGATATTTTCGACATGAGTGAGTTCATCCAATGGGGCTTCCAAGGTTTATGCTGTTCTTCTGGATTTCTCTAGCACTTTTCAACTTCCATCAGGTTTTTTGATATTTTTCGGCTATTCTCGACATGAGTCAGGTCATGCAATGGAGCTTCCTAGGTTTAAGGGATTATTAAGGATTTTTGTGGATTTCTCTAGCACTTTTCAACTTCCATCAGGTTTTTTGATACTTTTCGGTTAACCGGTTCCAATTGCTTCCAAAACTACTGATATCACAACAAAAATCCTTTTAAAAGGGAAATGTGGAGCAAGTCCTTGTTCCTTCTTCCAAAACAACTGATATCAATTTGGGTGACGCTTAACGCTTCGAAAGGCAGAAAATCTTTCAAAATATTTTCACATTTGATAAAAAAAATGCGTCACAAATGCCTGACCCACCAGTGTTATAGTTTTTCTGTTCTTTCAGTTTTATACGCAAAAATTTGACTTCCTGAACAAAAGCGTCACCCAAATTGATATCAGTTGTTTTGGAAAAAGGAATAAGGACATTTACCTTTTAAAAGGGGTTTTGTTGTGATGTTGTTTTAGAGATAACTGAAGAGAACACTTTGGTATTTAAGTATAGGTTCGCGGTCCCTCTTCAGGGCAATAGGGCACTCCCAATTTTTTTTTTTCGCTATGTTGTAGACAAAATTGAGGAAAACATTTTTTCCATAAAAGCATGGGCTGTAATGGAGGCAAATAGGCTCAAATTTTTTTTGCTATGTTTTAGAGAAAACCGAGGCGAACATTTTTTTCCAAGAAATTAAGTGCCCAATGCCGTTTTATAAGGCCCTACGTCGGCCCTAAGGTCGGCCTTGGCTAAAAAAATTGTTTTTTGCTTTGTTGTAAAGATCCGAGGCTACTATTTTTGTCTATGGAAGTGGGTGTCAGACGCCTCTCTTTAAGACTCTCCTGAGGTCCTATGGTTGTAGTTAAAGTCGCATGGATCATATTTGTCCATATGAACATTGGTCCGAGGCCTCTCTTTGGGGTCCTAAGGTCGGCTCAAGCCCCAAAAATTTTTTACTGTTTTTTTGAATTTTTTTTGAAATTTTTTTTTTACTATTTTGAGGGTCTTTTGAAGCTTTAAAAGTTGAAGCGTTGCTTCGGACGGGTTTTTGAGTATTGCCCTTTCGGCAATTTCCAATCCAATTTCATGTGGACGTAATTTCATATATTGGTCCTTTGCATATGTTTTTGATTTTTTGCGATTTTTATCAATAATATTTCTTTTTTTTTTCAAATTGAAATTAACACTGAAAATTTTCAAGATATTTTCTTTGAAAAAATTCTAAAACATATTAAAAAAGTAAAAAATTTCCTTAAAAAATTACAACGTTATCAAATCGGGCGGCAATATTTTCCAGACCGCCATACGAAATGTTGATTGTGCGAAGAAGATTTTCTTCAAGCAGTTCCACGTAGCCTTCACTATTCAAGCGACCGGATATCATATTGAGTTCACCAGGCCCATCAATACTAATCCAGCCCCAAACTCCCGCGCAAATACGTCCACTTCTTTGTATCGGCTGTATGTATTTGTCATCGAAACGTGTATTTCTTGGTCGATACACAATCTGTTTCCCATTTTGATCCGATTGAAAGGTCTTCTCGTCAGAGAAAACCACTTTTGACCAGTCTCGATTCATATTCAGTTCGGCATATTCCACGCGTTTCTCTCGCTGTTCCGGAGTAAGTTTTGGTTTTCCCGCAGCAACCTGGGCAAATATTTCGATGTCGTTCCACACCATTCTAACCGTATCACGATGAACACCGTACATTCGACCCACAATAGCTGCATTGATGAATGGGTCGTCTAAGATCGTTTCAGCTACGGAGTTTATATCTATGACATCAAGTTTCCGAACTTGCTCAGGTTGCGGACGTCTATCAAGTGTATGCTCCGCAGCATATCTATTAGTCCATTTCGAAACGGTGGCTCTCTAAATCAAAGAAAAGAGTAAGGTAAAAATGTTTCAAACTAGGAAGAAAAACAGGTAATTTCTTGAACGAAAGTAAAACAAGTAATAGTCCACTACAGCCAGCTTCTAAAACAGGGACTAGGACCGAATGTCCACATAAAAATATATCCCCAACCAAAATATCCCCGTGGACAAAATATCACCAGACAAAATAACCGGACATAATAACCACAATTCTTCTATTAAAAAAGAGGACAAAACATCCCCGAACAAAATATATCCTCAGACAAAATATCCACACTTAAAAAATTAAGAATATCCAATATGAAATGTACACAGCGCCGCAGGCCTGAAGTAAACAACCAAAAAAACACGGGGGGTCGAGAGGCGGCAGTCCCCGAAAAGGGGGGTGAGGGGGCGAATATCCCCCTTGCGGGGTATAAGGGGCGGATCCCCTATAGGGGTTCGGGGCAGCGCCCCTTTAACGTAAGGCCGCCTACAAGGCATACAAAAGCACGCCGCAGGCGCGGGAGTGACGGGGCAGCACATCATATAATATCTCATTAATAATACCCACCTATATTCACCATTTCTGAGTAGACATTACATCTGGGGATATTTTCTCCGTTTTTTGTGGGATATTTTGTATAAGGATATTTCGTCCGGGGATAATTTGACTGGGGATAATCGGTCCTAGAGCCTCAAAAACAACTTCCAACAAACTTCTTGTCTACGTCTACGAGTGATGATAAATAAAATTCGTTCCACCAAATAGGCGAGCCAGAAAATTTTCAAAGGGATCTCGTCCTAATTGGTCGACTAGACTGAAAGGCAACCTTTAGAAGAACTTCCGCTTGAAAAATATTTTTGCTGCCTGTCCGCGAGTAATGTTAAATAAAATTCGTTCCCTCAAAAAGGCGTGCCAGAAAATTTTCAACAGGACCTCGTCCTAATTAGTCGACTAGACTGAAAGGCAGCCTTTAAAAGAACTTCCGCTTGAAAAATATTTTTGTTGCCTGTCGGCGAGTAATGTTAAATAAAATTCGTTCCCTCAAATAAGCGAGCCAGAAAATTCTCAACAGGACCTCGTCCTAATTAGTCGACTAGACTGAAAGGCAGCCTTTAAAAGAACTTCCGCTTGAAAAATATTTTTGTTGCCTGTCGGCGAGTAATGTTAAAAAAAATTCGTTGCAGCAAATGGCCGAGCCAGAAAATTCTCAACAGGACCTCGTCGTAATTAGTCCACTAGACTAAAAAGCAGCCTTTAAAGGAACTTCCGATTGAAAAATATTTTTGTTGCCCGTCGGCGAGTAATGTTAAATACAATTCGTTGAAGCAAATAGGCGACCCAGAAAATTTTCAGCGGACCTCGTCCAAATTAGTCGACTAGACTAAAAAGCAGCCCTTAAAGGAACTTCCGATTGAAAAATAGTTTTGCTGCCTGTCCGCGAGTAATGTTAAATAAAATTCGTTCCCTCAAAAAGGCGAGCCAGAAAATTTTCAACAGGACCTCGTGCTAATTAGTCGACTAGACTGAAAGGCAGCCTTTAAAAGAACTTCCGCTTGAAAAATATTCCTGCTGCCTGTCCGCGAGTAATGGTAAATAAAATTCGTTGAAGCAAATAGGCGAGCCAGAAAATTTTGAACAGGACGTCGTCCTAATTAGTCGACTAGAATAAAAGGCAACCTTTAAAGGAACTTCCGATTGAAAAATATTTTTGCTGCCTGTCCGCGAGTAATGTTAAATGAAATTCGTTCCCTCAAAAAGGCGAGCCAGAAAATTTTCAACAGGACCTCGTCCTAATTAGTCGACTAGACTGAAAGGCAACCTTTAAAAGAACTTCCGCTTGAAAAATATTCTTGCTGCCTGTCCGCGAGTAATGTTAAATAAAATTCCTTGAAGCAAATAGGCGAGCCAGAAAATTTTGAACAGGACCTCGTCCTAATTAGTCGACTAGACTGAAAGGCAGCCTTTAAAAGAACTTCCGCTTGAAAAATATTTTTGCTGCCTGTCCGCGAGTAATGTTTAATAAAATTCGTTCCCTCAAATATGCGAGCCACAAAATTTTCAACAGGACCTCAACCTAATTAGTCGACTAGACTGAAAAGCAGCCTTTAAAGGAACTTCCGCTTGAAAAATATTTTTGTTGCCTGTCGGCGAGTAATGTTAAATAAAATTCGTTGAAGCAAATAGGCGAGCCAGAAAATTTTCAACAGCACCTCGTCCTAATTAGTCGACTAGACTAAAAGGCAACCTTTAAAGGAACTTCAGATTGAAAAATATTTTTGCTGCCTGTCCGCGAGTAATGTTAAATAAAATTCGTTCCCTCAAATAAGCGAGCAAGAAAATTTTCACAGGACCTCGTCCTAATTATTCGACTAGACTGAAAGGCAGCCTTTAAAGGAACTTCCGCTTGAAAAATATTTTTGTAGCCTGTCGGCGAGTAATGTTAAATAAAATTCGTTCCGTCAAATGGGCGAGACAGAAAATTTTCAACAGGACCTCGTCCTAATTAGTCGACTAGACTAAAAGGCAACCTTTAAAGGAACTTACGATTGCAAAATATTTTTGCTGCCTGTCCGCGAGTAATGTTAAATAAAATTCGTTCCCTCAAAAAGGCGTGCCAGAAAATTTTCAACAGGACCTCGTCCTAATTAGTCGACTAGACTGAAAGGCAGCCTTTAAAAGAACTTCCGCTTGAAAAATATTTTTGTTGCCTGTCGGCGAGTAATGTTAAATAAAATTCGTTGAAGCAAATGGCTGAGCCAGAAAATTCTCAACAGGACCACGTCCTAATTAGTCCACTAGACTAAAAAGCAGCCTTTAAAGGAACTTCCGATTGAAAAATAGTTTTGCTGCCTGTCCGCGAGTAATGTTAAATAAAATTCGTTCCCTCAAATAGCCGTTCCAGAAAATTTTCAACAGGACCTCGTCCTAATTAGTCGACTAGACTTAAAGGCAACCTTTAAAGGAACTGACGATTGAAAAATATTTTTGCTGCCTCTCCGCGAGTAATGTTAAATAAAATTCGTTCCCTCAAATAGGCGAGCCAGAAAATTTTCACAGGACCTCGTCCTAATTAGTCGACTAGACTGAAAGGCAACCTTTAAAGCAACTTCCGCTTGAAAAATATTTTTGCTGCCTGTCCGCGAGTAATGTTAAATAAAATTCGTTCCCTCAAATAGGCGAGCCAGAAAATTTTCACAGGACCTCGTCCTAATTAGTGGACTAGACTGAAAGGCAGCCTTTAAAGGAACTTCCGCTTGAAAAATATTTTTGTTGCCTGTCGGCGAGTAATGTTAAATAAAATTCGTTAAAGCAAATAGGCGAGCCAGAAAATTTCCAACAGGTCCTCGTCCTAATTAGTCGACTAGACTAAAAGGCAACCTTTAAAGGAACTTCCGATTGAAAAATATTTTTGATGCCTGTCCGCGAGTATTGTTAAATAAAATTCGTTCCCTCAAAAAGGCGAGCCAGAAAATTTTCAACAGGACCTCGTCCTAATTAGTCGACTAGACTGAAAGGCAGCCTTTAAAAGAACTTCCGCTTGAGAAATATTTTTGCTGCCTGTCCGCGAGTAATGTAAAATAAAATTCGTTCCCTCAAAAAGGCGAGCCAGAAAATTTTCAACAGGACCTCGTCCTAATTAGTCGACTAGACTGAAAGGCAGCCTTTAAAAGAACTTCCGCTTGAAAAATATTTTTGTTGCCTGTCGGCGAGTAATGTTAAATAAAATTCGTTGAAGCAAATGGCTGAGCCAGAAAATTCTCAACAGGACCACGTCCTAATTAGTCCACTAGACTAAAAAGCAGCCTTTAAAGGAACTTCCGATTGAAAAATAGTTTTGCTGCCTGTCCGCGAGTAATGTTAAATAAAATTCGTTCCCTCAAAAAGGCGAGTCAGAAAATTTTCAACAGGACCTCGTCCTAATTAGTCGACAAGACTGAAAGGCAGCCTACAAAGGAACTTCCGATTGAAAAATATTTTTGTTGCCTGTCGGCTAGTAATGTTAAATAAAATTCGTTAAAGCAAATAGGCGAGCCAGAAAATTTTCAACAGGTCCTCGTCCTAATTAGTCGACTAGACTAAAAGGCAACCTTTAAAGGAACTTCCGATTGAAAAATATTTTTGCTGCCTGTCCGCGAGTAATGTTAAATAAAATTCATTCCCTCAAATAGCCCTGCCAGAAAATTTTCAACAGGACCTCGTCCTAATTAGTCGACTAGACTGAAAAGCAGCCTTCAAAAGAACTTCCGCTTGAAAAATATTTTTGCTGCCTGTCCGCGAGTAATGTAAAATAAAATTCGTTCCCTCAAATAAGCGAGCCAGAAAATTTTCAACAGGACCTCAACCTAATTAGTCGACTAGACTGAAAAGCAGCCTTTAAAGGAACTTCCGCTTTTAAAATATTTTTGTTGCCTGTCGGTGAGTAATGTTAAATAAAATTCGTTGAAGCAAATTGGCGAGCCAGAAAATTTTCAACAGCACCTCGTCCTAATTAGTCGACTAGACTAAAAGGCAACCTTTAAAGGAACTGCAGATTGAAAAATATTTTTGCTGCCTGTCCGCGAGTAATGTTAAATAAAATTCGTTCCCTCAAATAGGCGAGCCAGAAAATTTTCACAGGACCTCGTCCTAATTAGTCGACTAGACTGAAAGGCAGGCTTTAAAAGAACGTCCGCTTGAAATATATTTTTGTTGCCTGTCGGCGAGTAATGTTAAATAAAATTCGTTGAAGCAAATGGCTGAGCCAGAAAATTCTCAACAGGACCTCGTCCTAATTAGTCCACTAGACTAAAAAGCAGCCTTTAAAGGAACTTCCGATTGAAAAATATTTTTGTTGCCCGTCGGCGAGTAATGCTAAATAAAATTCGTTGAAGCAAATAGGCGACCCAGAAAATTTTCAGCGGACCTCGTCCAAATTAGTCGTCTAGACTAAAAAGCAGCCCTCAAAGGAACTTCCGATTGAAAAATAGTTTTGCTGCCTGTCCGCGAGTAATGTTAAATAAAATTCGTTCCCTCAAATAGCCATTCCAGAAAATTTTCAACAGGAACTCGTCCTAATTAGTCGACTAGACTTAAAGGCAACCTTTAAAGTAACTGACGATTGAAAAATATTTTTGCTGCCTGTCCGCGAGTAATGTTAAATAAAATTCGTTCCCTCAAATAGGCGAGCCAGAAAATTTTCACAGGACCTCGTCCTAATTAGTCGACTAGACTGAAAGGCAGCCTTTAAAGCAACTTCCGCTTGAAAAATATTTTTACTGCCTGTCCGCGAGTAATGTTAAATAAAATTCGTTCCCTCAAATAGGCGAGCCAGAAAATTTTCAACAGGACCTCGTCCTATTTAGTCGACTAGACTGAAAGGCAGCCTATAACGGAACTTCCGATTGAAAAATATTTTTGCTGCCCGTCCGCGAGTAATGTTAAATAAAATTCGTTCCCTCAAATAGGCGAGCCAGAAAATTTTCACAGGACCTCGTCCTAATTAGTCGACTAGACTGAAAGGCAGCCTTTAAAGGAACTTCCGCTTGAAAAATATTTTTGTTGCCTGTCGGCGAGTAATGTTAAATAAAATTCGTTAAAGCAAATAGGCGAGCCAGAAAATTTTCAACAGGTCCTCGTCCTAATTATTCGACTAGACTAAAAGGCAACCTTTCAAGAAACTTCCGATTGAAAAATATTTTTGCTGCCTGTCCGCGAGTAATGTTAAATAAAATTCGTTCCCTCAAATAGCCGTGCCAGAAAATTTTCAACAGGACCTCGTCTTAATTAGTCGACTGGACTGAAAGGCAGCCTATTAAAGGAACTTCCGATTGAAAAATATTTTTGTTGCCTGTCGGCTAGTAATGTTAAATAAAATTCGTTGAAGCAAATAGGCGAGCCAGAAAATTTTCAACAGGTCCTCGTCCTAATTAGTCGACTAGACTAAAACGCAACCTTTAAAGGAACTTCCGATTGAAAAATATTTTTGCTGCCTGTCCGCGAGTAATGTTAAATAAAATTCGTTCCCTCAAATAGCCGTGCCAGAAAATTTTCAACAGGACCTCGTCCTAATTAGTCGACTAGACTGAAAAGCACCCTTTAAAAGAACTTCCGCTTGAAAAATATTTTTGCTGCCTGTCCGCGAGTAATGTAAAATAAAATTCGTTCCCTCAAAAAGGCGAGCCAGAAAATTTTCAACAGGACCTCGTCCTAATTAGTCGACTAGACTGAAAGGCAGCCTTTAAAAGAACGTCCGCTTGAAAAATATTTTTGTGCCTGTCGGCGAGTAATGTTAAATAAAATTCGTTGAAGCAAATGGCCGAGCCAGAAAATTCTCAACAGGACCTCGTCCCAAATTAGTCGACTAGACTAAAAGGCAGCCTTAAAGGAACGTCCGATTGAAAAATAGTTTTGCTGCCTGTCCGCGAGTAATGTTAAATAAAATTCGTTCCCTCAAAAAGGCGAGTCAGAAAATTTTCAACAGGACCTCGTCCTAATTAGTCGACAAGACTGAAAGGCAGCCTACAAAGGAACTTCCGATTGAAAAATATTTTTGTTGCCTGTCGGCTAGTAATGTTAAATAAAATTCGTTAAAGCAAATAGGCGAGCCAGAAAATTTTCAACAGGTCCTCGTCCTAATTAGTCGACTAGACTAAAAGGCAACCTTTAAAGGAACTTCCGATTGAAAAATATTTTTGCTGCCTGTCCGCGAGTAATGTTAAATAAAATTCATTCCCTCAAATAGCCCTGCCAGAAAATTTTCAACAGGACCTCGTCCTAATTAGTCGACTAGACTGAAAAGCAGCCTTCAAAAGAACTTCCGCTTGAAAAATATTTTTGCTGCCTGTCCGCGAGTAATGTAAAATAAAATTCGTTCCCTCAAATAAGCGAGCCAGAAAATTTTCAACAGGACCTCAACCTAATTAGTCGACTAGACTGAAAAGCAGCCTTTAAAGGAACTTCCGCTTTTAAAATATTTTTGTTGCCTGTCGGTGAGTAATGTTAAATAAAATTCGTTGAAGCAAATTGGCGAGCCAGAAAATTTTCAACAGCACCTCGTCCTAATTAGTCGACTAGACTAAAAGGCAACCTTTAAAGGAACTGCAGATTGAAAAATATTTTTGCTGCCTGTCCGCGAGTAATGTTAAATAAAATTCGTTCCCTCAAA
>CM055405.1:166343-179009 GCA_029228625.1 Pseudolycoriella hygida | reverse complement strand
GTCAATTGGATTAACGAAAATGGGCGATGAAAATAATGGATCCACAATATTACCTCGTTTCGGCGAAACGGCGGGATCGCCAGCACAAACTCAAGTTCAACCAAATCAATCGCACATATTGGATCCGTCGCAGCAAAGCTGCACGATGTGCACGAATTTCGATACGTTGGAGATGGTACAATGCGACGGATGTAAGAACTGGCTACATTTTGGCTGTGCAGGATTAACAGCTGATATCGCAGAGAAGGAGTTTCGCTGTAAAGAATGCACAGGAAACATGTCTACTGCAACTCATCAAGAATCCGATCGTCGCTCACGTAAAAGCAAAGGTTCGATATCGTCTACCGCTCGTTCAGAAGCCAAAAGACAGCAACAACTGGCATTAGATCGACTAGAGGAAGAGAAAAAATTACGTGAAGCACGTGAAAAGGATTATTTGGATAAGAAGTACGAAACATTGGGAAAATTCAGCCTCATAGACGATCCGGATTCAGATTCGGAAGATGATCGTGCTACTCGAGCGAGCGCTAAGCAATACACGGATCAGTGGGTCATTGAGCAAAGAGCACGAACGAAGGAAATCGAAACACCTGGAAATGGAAACGTTAGTGCGAGCAATCAAGAAACTAACGACTTGGTTGATACGTCGATACCTTTGGAAAGCAAAGAAATGGAACAATCGCCATCCAACACTCGTGATGATGACGTCGTATCTCAACTATTTTTCACTGTTCCTGTTCCCGTCGAAACAATTCCAATGGACAACGGTAACCACTTCATGCAACAAAATTCTACATTTCAAATGAGCTCTCGACCACGTGAGAAAACCAGTGCGGGAACGAGACCACCAGTAACGAGCAGTTGGGATGAAATTGTGACGTTCGAGTCGCCGATTGTTTCTACGATAAACCAGCCGACGGCTTCGCCATTGCAGACGAATAATTTGAATCAACTATGGAATGACCCATTCGTCAGTCAGTCGAATTTGGCTACGAGTTATCAGTCTTATGAGCAAAGCGGCGGTGCATTAAGTTACAGCTCTCAAGTTGTCGGACCCGGCGTCAGTGTTCAAGTACCAACTCGAATCAATCAACGACCGCCAATTATACAGCAAACGGGATCGATTAATTGGAATCCAAGGTTTATCTCATCTCAAGCTACACAGTTATTTGGTCAGCATTACATGAGTGGTATTCAGCCAGTTAGATCAACCGTTAAAGATGGTACAAATGCTTTAGTGAATCAGATGCCACAACAGATGAGTCAATTTCATTCAGCACCGCAGACGAGTCAGAATGTAAGCTCGCATTCTATTACTGGTCACCCATTTGGAAATTTGGTCGCAAATACTGTTCCGGCGAACAATGTGACGTGCTATTCGCAAACACCCAACAATATTACAGGCCAGTCAGTTCCGTTGAATCTAAGATCATCGAACAGGCATATTTTGGGTCAACAACGACCACCGTACTCCACCGTATATGTGCCAGCGTCAAGTTATCACGGTTACGCCTGCAACACCCAGCCAACGGCGTCAATTGCATCGAATGAAACAACTCAACAAATTGTGTTTCAACGATCGAATCCACATTATACGAATGTGAACACGTCTCAACCAATGATAACTTCATCGCATCAACATTTAACAAATGAAAATTCATATGGCGGAACCACTACTACCCAATTGAATCCGTGCCCTCCAGCATGAAATTTCCACCGTATGCAGCTCCATCAACATAATCAGCGTAATGATCAAAAATTCGCTTTGTAATGACTTTAGCAGTTTTTACCATAAAAGATTGATGCAAATCCGAAACAACAGAGACGCCTTCAACGTCGTTCGTCAATTCTCCAAATACAAAAGAAAATCATCCGATATCGACAGCATTTATTTGGATGAAAACAAACAAACGTTAATTTCGAATCCATCCGTCATCGTCAACGAATTTGCAACTCTCTTTCGTAAGAATCATGAACTTACATCCAATGACGGTAGTGCCGCCAACGATCTAGTTGAAGAATCCATTAATAGGCTTGACAACTTAAATTGCAAAATCTATTTCAACGAGGAAATTAAAGCGAATATCGAAACCAGCGAACAAGCAAATGAAATTGATTTGCTATTACCAGAAGGCAGCCGTGGCTTGCTTACCTCTGTCGAAGAAGTCTCAGAAATCATCATGGCTCGAGAAAACAAGATATCCGCTGGTGATGACAATATGCCTACAACTGTTTTAAAAAAACTGTCTTTTGCTAATTTGCTCCAAATCACAATCATTTTCAACCATTTACTGGCTTCAAATATTTTTCCAAATGTCTGGAAACATGCTATTGGCTGCCCTATCCCTAAACCTGGCAAGGATTCAACTTACATTGCAAATTGGAGACCGATTTCGTTGCTATGCGCGATCTCAAAAATCTATGAGATCATCCTGAAAAGAAGAATCCGACACCACTTCGACCGAATAAATTTCCTCACAGATGACCAATTCGGTTTTCGCGCGAAAAGATCAACCTTGCATGCTCTAGCCAAGTTCAACAACAGTATCCTATCCGGTTTAAATAATGGACAAATTACTACAGCTATTCTTCTTGACATCCGTGCAGCTTTTGACACAGTTTGGCATAATGGGTTGATCCACAAACTGATTTTGAGTGGTTTGCCACCACTTCTTTGCAAAACAGTACAGAGTTTTTTGACGAACAGATCGATGTCAGTCAAGATGAACGGCCTTTTGTCACAGCAGCAAGAAATTCCTGCAGGAGTCCCGCAAGGCAGTTGCGTATCTGACATTTTATTCCTGGCATACATCAACGATATGCCATCACATCCAGGTATAACCAAGTCCCTGTTCGCTGACGATTCATTATTTTATCGGACTCACCGGAATTGTAAGCTCGCAACTGCAACTTTCAACTCTTATCTGGCTCGTATCTTCAAATTTTTCAAGTGCTGGAAGCTAAACATTTGTGAGGGAAAAAGCAAAATGCTCAACATTATGGGACGTTGCTCCGACACTAATCGTAGACTTAGATCTGCTGCTAAAAATATGAAAGTTTCAATCAAAGGCCAAACCATCCAAAGTGTCAACTCTATGCGTTATCTAGGCCAGTGGTTCCAAAAAAACGCTTTAGCCAAATGCCACATCGACAATGCAACCAAGAAATCTAACATCGTCACCAGCAAACTCCGTCATCTTCTATAAAGTTCACGAATCTCATGCAACGTCAAGACTTTGTTCTTCAAATCGATTATAAGGCCAGTCCTCTGTTACGCTTCTCCAATTTGGGCAAATCCTTCCATGACTTCCTCTGCTCAAATGGAACGCATGCGACTAATTGAAAGGAAAGTTTTACGATATACGACCAACGCTAGAAGAGACCGGGGCAGTTTTATGTATGCTAATAACTCCACTCTTTACCGGAGAGCCAAAACGTGTAGAATCGATCGTATAATCGCAAACCAATCATTAAAATTCATCGATCGTTGCGCCGAAAGTGAAGATAACGCCATAACCAGTCTTGCTCATTTCCATGGCTCACTAAACGCTAAATATCTCCCAGTGGCTTTCTGGTCGAAACTGAATATGGAAAACTCGCTTTTTGACAACAACAAACTTCTCATCTTCAATCGTAGCCAACGTGGCGTCCCACGACAAGTGTATAGCACGAAACAGTGACTTTTTTGTTTGATTTTAACATATCACTTTATCCTTTTTTCCCCTAACTACAGCGCATTTTAAGGTTTCAGTGTCTCCCTAATCCGCGCTATACAACTTTTAAATATTAACTTTTGTTGCCATGCAATCAGTTGTCCTTAATGCTACTGAATTTCTCTATCTCCTTTTCTACATCCTTTTTTAAAATTTTACTTTCATTCGCGATACTTTAAAATTGTAATTAAATATAAAGTAGTTAGTCGGTTGTGCCATGATTGTATCTCTTAGATTTAGTATTTGTTCTATTTAAACAAATAAAAAACATTAAAAAAAAAAAAAAATTGAATCCGTCTTCGGCAGTTGGAACAAGACTAACTCAGGAGCAAATAGCTGCACGACAGGTGGTCGGTAAAAAGCTTCCAGTGTTTTACGGAGACGTAGAGAGATTCCCAGCATGGATCGGTACATACGAATTGAGTACTGCTATGTGTGGTCTCACGGACGCAGAGAATTTGAGCAGACTGAAAGAAAGCTTGAAGGGAGTAGTAATGGAGTTCGTTGAACATCCATTCGTTGAACATAGTTAGACAGTTGCACGCCTGGCACATGACACGGACTACCACACTCCGTTCATATGCAGTCAGGCGCTACCCAATCTAACTACCCAATTCATTCTCGGTCACTCACGGTTAATTTCTGGTCACTTTCCGGCTCATTCCAGTTTCCTTTTCGGTCACTTCCGGCTCATTTTCGTACACTTCCACTTACTTTATGTTGACTTCCGGCTCATTTCCGGTCACTTCCGGTTCATTTTCTTTTACAATTCTCTACATAAATTCTTTGGAACGTATATGGAACCTTTTAAGGCTCGTAACGCCCAAACGAGGCTGGTTACCCCATTTTCTTAAGGTCCTGTAAATCCTGTATATCCTGTAAAAGTTCACTGTCAAAATTTATGAAAAGTTATCGAGCCTTTCTAACGTAGGGTCATAGGGCATTTTCATCAAATTCGGTTTGTTTGGAAGAGTCGAAAATGTTTGAAAATCTTCAGTTCAATTTTCAAATCGCCATAACTTTGTATTTTGATCTTCTTTTTTTTCCTCGATTATAATCTTACGTAGAATCTGGAAAAATACTCGAAATCTAGCTGAAGTTTTTTTTTCGAAATTTTAATCGCTGGTGGACCTGCCGCGCCCCATGATTAAAAGAGAAGTTGGAAAAATAGTTGAATAAAAAAATCAGAAATCTATTGAAGAAAAGTTGTTTTTTCAGCTGTTCTTCAATTTGTGAAATTTTCTAACAAAAAAAAACGCACACAAATTGACCGAAATAAATTGTTATTTCTGTTGCAGAATCAATTCAAAAAGAAATATTCGAGACTCGGAAGGAATTAGGAGATACATCGAAATTAAAACAGATCTCTGAATGTTCAGACAAGGAAAATGTCGAGTCACCAAATGAAGGAATATCTGAGTTAAAATCTGACTACGAAAAACTTTTAAAAGAAAATGAAATGTTGAATGACCACCTTAAACGAAATACAGGTCTGTCGAACGCATTGCAAAAGTGCTTAGATTCAAGTTATCAAATCAATCGAATGTTGGAGAACCAGATTCAAGGTTTGACCGAAAAATTAACCATGGCTGAGAACGCATGTCTCGAAACATCTGAAAAAAATTCTAAACTTGAACGAGAACTGTTGCAATCTAAGAACAGAGCTGCCAGCGTAGACGAACAAATTGAGATTCAGATATTAATGAAACGTTTATCCGAAACCGAGAAATGTAATCAAGAACTGTTGCATAAAAATGTGAAGTTGAAACGAGATATCGTTGAATCCACTCGTAATGCTGACACTGTCGAGGCAATCTTGCGCAGCGAAGTTCAGGATTTGAGAAAAAAATTGTCCGAAGTTGAGCATGACAAAGCTGCCACATTCGAAGCATCTCAGAACGATATACGGAATTTGATGAAACGTTTATCTGAAACCGAAAAATGCAATCTTGAACTTTCGGATAAAAATGGGAAGTTGGAACGAGATGTCGTTGATTCCATGAATAATACTGTCATGATCGAGGAAAACTTACGCAGCCAAATTCAGGATCTGACCAAAAAATTGTCTGAAGTTGAGCGTGACAGTGCTTCCAACTTTGAAGCATCTCAGAATGGGATACAGGATTTATTAGAACGTTTATACGGAACCGAGAAATGCAATAAAGAACTGTCCGATGAGAAGGCCAAATTGGAACGGAATCTGATCGAATCGATACACAATGCGGTCACAATTGAAGCAAACTTGCGCAGCCGAATTCAGGATTTAACCCAAGAAGCGTCCGCACATGAAAATCAGAAATTGGAATTGTCCGAAAAATTAAAAACATTGGAAATGGACTCGATCGGGACTAGTAAATTAATGAAGGATATGTCTTCATTGAGGGATCACGCTGAAGCAATGAAAGCAGAGCTTCAAAATCAAATTGCTATCTTCGAGGCAAGTTTAGCCGAGACGAAGAAAACTGAAATTGAATTGATTACCAAGAATGAAAAGTTAGAGGAGGAGCTGAATGGATGGAAAGCAAAAGGGAATGATTCGGAGCTACTTAGATTGATTTTGAAGGAAGGCGACAAAGATTCTGAACGGGCTCAGGCTGATTCCATAAACAATGTTGTCACTATTGAGGCAAACTTGAGTAGCCAAATTCAGGATTTGACACAAAAAGCCTCCGACTATGAAAGAGACGAGAGTTTAGCCGAGACGAATAAAGCTGAAATTGAATTGATGACCAAGAATGAAAATTTAGAGGAGGAACTGAATGGAGCGAAAGAGTCTCAACTCTTTGAAGCGCCGGAAAAGCAGGAGAACCAATTGATTTCGAAGGAGAGCGACAAAGATTCTGACACGAATACACTGGAAAAACTGGATGAATCACAGGTTCGTTTTGAGAATAATATTTTTACCCCGTACGAAGCTAAGGCCTCGAAAATGTAACCATTACAATTTCGACCTGGGAGCATGTTGCCTTTCCGTTTTAGGGTCTACGTAGGCGAAATCCACAAAACAAAACTTGTGTGTCCCACTGTCTGTCTGTCCGTAAACAGGCGGCGCATATCTCAACCAATTGACCTGTATTTTTTTGTTGGTAGACATATTTTAAAACTAAGTTGAAACGTAACCAAAGACCCGTACGTATCAGAATAGATGTGACAAACAGAATAGATCTCGCAAAGAGACTCGAACGTATCTAAATATACAAAAAAGCAAACAATCCAACGTTTTCTGTTCCTTTCATCCAAAGAAATTACCCAAAGTAAAGGCCCTACCGAAGTACGTCTGAGGCCATTCAAATCTAGAAAAGCTTATATCCAAGCACAAGGGGACTCTGAAACACGTGTTCTCTAAAATTTTATTCTCTACCACTTTACCTTTGAAATCAACTTTCCATATACCAGAATTGGGCGATATTTCCCATATATGTTCGCTTAAATATAATTCTCCACAACTTTGCCCAATATGGAGATTTGGCTCTAGGACCGATTATCCCCAGTCAAAATTTCCCCGGACGAAATATCCCCGGACAAAATGTCCGTAGACAAAATATCCCACAAAAAAAGGACAAAATATCCCCAGATGTAATGTCTACTCAGAAATGGTGAATATAGGTAGGTATTATTAATCAGATATTATATTGTGTGTTGGGCGGCACTGCACGCTCACCCCCGCGCCTGCAGCGGGCTTTTGTAAGCCTTGCAGGCGGCCTTACATAAATGGGGCGGTGCCTCAAAGCCCGCGGGGGGGTTCGCCCCTTAGGTCCCTCAAGGGGGATGTTCCTATTGGTTATGTTTTTAGTGATTTTTAACTGATTTTTTCATAAATCGGTGTTTGTTAGCAAATATCTCTTGTATTATAGCAAAGTGGGTGTCCAGTCCATCAGGTTTTTGATAATATTATGGGCATACTGGGTGAGGTACTCCAATATCGCTTCCCAGGAATTTGGGATGAGGGTGGTTTTCTCTAACACTTTTCAACTTTCATCAGGTTTTTTCACATATTTCGGTTTTTTTACTTAGGGAGGGCTTTCGTAATTGACTTAAAGGCAACTTCTATGAACATTTCGTAGGAAAATGGTCACGTCTGTTTTAACACCCTTTTCTAATGTACCGTCGATTACTATGGAACCTTTTGCGAATCGTGTATAACGTTGACTTCGGTCTTTGCTACGAAGTCGTACGGGGCCAGCGTAGCTTATGTTTTCAGCAAAGAATTCTTTGGTTTCAATTTTCGGTTCTGCTAATTTTCAGGAGTCAAATGTGATTGAGCTTCTGTTACCCACGCGACGAAGATTTCAAACGAAGACCATATCAAATCTTACCGGACGAACAATTTTGACAAGAAAAAAAGCAAGAATGCAGTAATGTTATTGAAAATTGACAGTTTTTCAAGACAACCTACAACTAATAAAAGAGCTTTTGTTTGAAAGATATTGTAGCTAGTAGAGTTTAGACCTGAGGGTTGACGAGGTAACAAATTGAATTTCGAAAAAGGAGTAAGTACGTTCTCCGTTTTAGGGTTTAAATCAGCAGAATCTGCAAAGGAATGGCCATCCGTCTGTCTGTAAACATAATAACTCGAGTAAATTTGAGAGCAAAACCGGACCAGTGGTTCCGGAGATATGGCTGTTGAAAAACGAAGTCTTTTGAGGCTCGGTGAGACTATATCGTATACATCGCATGACAAGTACATCGCGTAAAGGGCTAGTTTTTGTGTGCCTATAGGGTAGACCTAAGTCGGTCGACAGGGATTACTCGGAATGCAAGGTTATAGTGACCTCCCACGACCCCTTTACTTCAAACCTTCCGCGATCTACAGCTAACACGTTTTAGACAACCGCCCGATACCACCAAGGACTTTTAACCACTAACAAGCACTAGCCTAGCGCCCGATATCGCTTACAGTTTTAGTCAACCGCCAAGAACTTTCAAGCTACTGCTACGATCGCTGGCAAGTCTAAGCTTTCCGCCTTCTTCCGCCAACATGTTTTGTCTACCGCCAGCAACTTACTTTCCGCTATAGATAGATTTCAGCTTCCCGCCAATAACATAATACCTTGTGCCATCTACAGCTAACACGTTTTAGACTACCGCCCGATAACGCCAAAAACTTTTAACGACTAACGAGTACTGGCCTAGCGCCAGCTATCGCTAACAGTTTCAGCCAACCGCCAAGAACTTTGAAGCTACTGTCACCTTCGCTTACAAGTCTTAGCTTTCCGCCTTCTTCTGCCAACTTCTTTTCATCTAGCGAAAACAACTTAAAACTTTCCGCTATGAACCGCTGATAGATTTCAGCTTCCCGCCAAGAAAATAATAATTTCCGCAGTATACCTTTTACAAGTTTAATGCTACCGCCAACAACTTCAAACCTTTCGTCATCTACAGCTAACACGTTCCGCTATCAACCACTGTTAGATTTTAGCTTCCCGCCAACAACCTAATATCTTCCCCCATGTACAAGTTTTAGGCTACCGCCATTAACTTCAAACCTTCCGCCATCTACAGCTTACACGTTTTAGACTTCCGCCCGATACCGCCACGCCAAAGACTTTTGACCACTAACGAGTACTACCCTAGCGCTCGCTATCGCTTACAGTTTTAGCCAACTGCCAAGAACTTTCAAGCTACTGCCACGATAGCTTACAAGTCTAAGCTTTCCGCCTTCTTCCACCAATTTGTTTTGTCTACCGCCACCAACTTAAACCCTTCCGCTATCAGCCGCTGATAGATTTCAGCTTCCCGCCAACAGCATAATACCTTCCACCATGTACCTCTTACAAGTTTTAGGCTACTGCCAACAACTTCAAAACTTCAGCCACCTACAGCAGACACGTTTAAGACTACCGTTCGATACCGCCAAAGGCTTTTAACCACTAACGAGTACTAGCCTAACGCCCGCTATCGCTAAGAATTTTGGCCAACCACCTAGAACTTTCAAGCTGCTGCCACCATCGCTTACAAGTTTTAGCTTTTCGCCTTCTTCCAAAAACTTGTTTTCGCTTACCTCCAACAACTTGAAACCTTCCGCTATGAGCCGCTGATAGATTTCAGCTTCCCGCCAACAACATAATACCTTCCCCCTGTACTTCTTATAGGTTTTAGGCTACCGCCAGCAACTTCATATCTTAAGCCATCTACAGCTAACACGTTTTAGACTACCGCCCGATTCCGCCAAAGGCTTTTAACAACTAACGAGTACTAGCCTAGCTCCCGCTATCGCTAACAGTTTTGACCAATCGCCAAGAACTTTCAAGCTACTGACACCATCGCTTACAAGTCTTAGCTTTCCGCCTTCTTCCGACAACTTGCTTTCGTCTACCGCCAACAACTTAAAACCTTGCGCTATGAATCTCTAATAGATTTCAGCTTCCCGCCAACAACCTAATACCTTCCTCCATGTACCTCTTACAAGTTCTTGGCTACCACCAGCAACTTCAAACCTTCCGCCATCTACAGCTAACACGTTTAAGACTACCGCCCGATTCTGCCAAAGACATTTAACCACTAACAAGTACTAGCCTAGAGCCCGCTATCACTAACAGGTTTAGCCAACCGCCAAGACGTTTCAAGCTACTGCCACCAACGCTTACAAGTTTTAGCTTTCCGCCTTCTTCCGCCAGCTTGTTTACGTCTGTCGCCAACAACTTAAAACGTTCCGCTATCAACCGCTGTTAGATTTTAGCTTCCCGCCAACAAGATAGTACCTTCCGCCATATGCCTTTTACAGGTTTTATAATACCGCCAGCAACTTCAAACCTTCCGCCATCTGCAGCTAACACGTTTTTCCCTACCGCCCGATACCGCCAAGGACTTTTAACCACTAACAAGTACTAGCCTAGCGCCCGCTATCGCCAACAGTTTTGGCCAGCTTCTTTCTAAATAATAAGTCCGGGTAAGTATGTATCGAAACACAGACAGCATTTGACACACTCATAAAAATATTAGGTGTTCAACAAGTTAAAAAAAAAATAACAATTTTTTTTTCAAGAAATTAGTTCGCCGAAGTTATCATTATACAATTATATAAACATCACTCGCCGACAGGCAACAAAAATATTTTTCAAGCGGAAGTTCCTTTAAAGGCTGCTTTTCAGTCTAGTCGACTAATTAGGACGAGCTCCTTTTGAAAATTTTCTGGCACGGCTATTTGAGGGAACAAATTTTATTTAGCATTACTCGCGGACAGGCAGCAAAAATATTTTTCAATCGGAAGTTCCTTTAAAGGCTGCCTTTCAGTCTAGTCGACTAATTGGCACGAAATCCTGTTGAAAATTTTCTGGCTCGCCTATTTGAGGGAACGAATTTTATTTAACATTACTCGCGAACAGGCAGCAAAAATATTTTTCAATCGGAAGTTCCTTTAATGGTTGCCTTTTAGTCTAGTCGACTAATTAGGACGAGGTCCTGTTGAAAATTTTCTGGCTCGCCCATTTGAGGGAACGAATTTTATTTAACATTACTCGCCGACAGGCAACCAAATATTTTTCAAGCGGAAGTTTCTTTAAAGGCTGCTTTTCAGTCTAGTCGACTAATTAGGACGAGGTCCTGTTGAAAATTTTCTGGCACGGCTATTTGAGGGAACGGATTTTATTTAACATTACTCGCGGACAGGCAGCAAAAATATTTTTCAATCGGAAGTTCCTTTAAAGGCTGCCTTTCAGTCTAGTCGACTAATTAGGACGAAATCATGTTGAAAATTTTTTGGCTCGCCTATTTGCTTCAACGAATTTTATTTAACATTACTCGCCGACAGGCAACAAAAATATTTTTCAAGCGGAAGTTCCTTTAAAGGCTTCTTTTCAGTCTAGTCGACTAATTAGGACGAAATCCTGTTGAAAATTTTCTGGCTCGCCTATTTGCTTCAACGAATTTTATTTAACATCACTCGCCGACAGGCAACAAAAATATTTTTCAAGCGGAAGTTCCTTTAAAGGCTGCTTTTCAGTCTAGTCGACTAATTAGGATGAAATCCTGTTGAAAATTTTCTGGCTCGCCTAATTGAGGGAACGAATTTTATTTAACATTACTCGCGGACAGACAGCAAAAATATTTTTCAATCGGAAGTTCCTTTAAAGGCTGCCTTTCAGTCTAGTCGACTAATTAGGACGAAATCCTGTTGAAAATTTTCTGGCTCGCCTATTTGAGGGAACGAATTTTATTTAACATTACTCGCGGACAGGCAGCAAAAATATTTTTCAATCGGAAGTTCCTTTAAAGGTTGCCTTTTAGTCTAGTCGACTAATTAGGACGAATTCCTGTTGAAAATTTTCTGGTTCGCCTATTTGAGGGAACGAATTTTATTTAACATTACTTGCGGACAGGCAGCAAAAATATTTTTCAATCGGAAGTTCCTTTAAAGGTTGCCTTTTAGTCTATTCGACTAATTAGGACGAGGTCCTGTTGAAAAGTTTCTGGCTCGCCTATTTGAGGGAACGAATTTTATTTAACATTACTCGCGGACAGGCAACCAAATATTTTTCAAGCGGAAGTTGTTTTAAAGGCTTCCTTTCAGTCTAGTCAACTAATTAGGATGAGGTCCTGTTGAAAATTTTCTGGTTCGCCTATTTGAGGGAACGAATTTTATTTAACATTACTCGCGGGCAGGCAGCAAAAATATTTTTCAATCGGAAGTTCCTTTAAAGGCTGCCTTTCAGTCTAGTCGACTAATTAGGACGAAATCCTGTTGAAAATTTTCTGGCTCGCCTATTTGCTTCAACGAATTTTATTTAACATTACTCGCCGACAGGCAACAAAAATAATTTTCAAGCGGAAGTTCCTTTAAAGGCTGCTTTTCCGTCTAGTCGACTAATTAGGACGAAATCATGTTGAAAATTTTCTGGCTCGCCTATTTGCTTCAACGAATTTTATTTAACATTACTCGCCGACAGGCAACAAAAATATTTTTCAAGCGGAAGTTCCTTTAAAGGCTGCTTTTCAGTCTAGTCGACTAATTAGG
>CM055405.1:113323-125965 GCA_029228625.1 Pseudolycoriella hygida | reverse complement strand
AGGCAGAGATATGCAGTTGTGCAGTCTTTGTAGAAGAAAAACCGCTCAGGAGCAACATATGTATCCCATATGGAGCCCGGTAACGATGGATGAAATCAAGTCAGCTAGAGCTGCGAACGACAAAGGTGCAGGTCCAGATGGAATAGTACCGAAGTCATGGAATAGATTAGATGATAGATATAAATGTCTGTTATATAATCTGTTTATGAACTTCGGTAAGGTACCAAGGCAAATCAAGGAATCACGAACAGTATTCACACCTAAGATAGACGGCGGCTCATCTGATCCAGGTGAGTTCCGCCCATTGACAATTTGCTCAGTGATCTTAAGAGAGTTCAATAAGATCCTAGCAAGAAGAGTAGTGAAGTGTCATGACTATGACACTAGGCAAACAGCATACTTGCCGGTGGATGGAGTATGCATAAATGTTAGTCTGTTAACCTCGATTATTGCGGAGGCAAAGCAAATGAGAAAGGAGTTGCATATTGCAATACTTGACCTAGTCAAGGCATTCAACTCTGTGTATCATTCTGCCTTGATTGATGCGATAAAAGAGGTAGGGTGTCCGAATGGGTTCGTTGATTATGTGAAGGACATGTATCATAATGTTGAGACTGAGATGCAGTTTGAAAGGTGTAGTGAGAAAGCAAGGATCATGGCGGGGGTCTACCAAGGTGACCCCTTAAGTGGTCCGCTCTTCACTATAGCTTACGAAAAAGCACTAAAGTCACTTAGCGATGACATAGGATATGAACTGAAGAATGTAAGAATAAACGCAAGTGCGTACTCCGACGATGGGATGTTGTTAGCAATGTCTGTCATAGGTCTACGACACAACCTTGCGAAATTCAATGATACACTGGCCAAAATAGGGCTAAAGATAAATCCTAGGAAGTCGAAAACGTGCCTTCGGGCAGAGACAAGAAGTTGAAGGTAGTTTCAGACAGGAAATTCACTATTGGCGATACAGAGATTGAGACCCTAAGTATTACCGATCTATGGAAATAATTAGGAGTGAATTTCAAAGTGAGTGGACCAGAGGTGGTCAAGGTAGACCTGCAGGATCACCTAAATAAATTAACCAAGGCTCCATTAAAACCACAGCAGAGAATACATCTGTTGAAAACCGTTGTGCTAGCACAACACCAACACCGGCTCATATTATCCAGAACAACAGGAGTCGGTTTAAGGAAAATGGACATAGTGATTCGAAGATATATAAGGCAATGGCTACATTTACCCAAAGATGTGCCAATAGCCTATATACATGCTCCGGTTAAACAGGGTGGCCTCGGGATACCTTGCTTACAGCTTTGGATCCCACTCATGAGATTCACGCGATTGACGAAGGCGAAGGGTTCTGGCGGCATGAAAATGGAAGTTGTATTAAACAGTAATGTTTACAAAAGTATAATTCACGGGGCGAAGCAAGCTCTCTCAGTAATGAACTGCGCAGACAAGCCAACCCTAGTGGATTACAATACTTATTGGAAAAAACAACTAAATAGGATGGTGGATGGAAAGGATCTAAAAATGGTACAAAACCATACATCATCAACAGCTTTCAATGGGGCACGAAACTGTGAAGTATCTGGTGAAGACTATATTCATTACAACCAGATACGGACAAATAGCCTACCAACGAGAAAGCGATGTGCTCGTGGCAGACCAGGAAGGTCAACAACTTGCTGAGCGGGATGTCTGCAAGTTGAAACGCTACAACACGTGATACAAGCTTGTATGAGAACCAATGCAGGAAGAATACAGCGGCATGACCGAGCAGTAGAACTGTTACTAAATGAGTTTAGAAGGAAAGGTTATGTCGGTGAGAAAGAGGTCCATATGGAGGCCTCAGATGAACTGCTGAAACCAGATTTGGTTTTAGTTAAAAATGGCATTGGGTACGTAGTGGATGCTCAGATAGTTCAATGTGGCAATCTTGAGAATGACCATCGTGCAAAGGTTGCTAAATACCGAGACCACCCTGAACTCACAGAACTGATTAAGAATAAATATGAAGTTCAGGAGGTGGTATATGGAGCATGCACTATCTCATACAAGGGTATCTGGTGCAAAAGCAGTGTTGATTCTCTGATATCAATGAAAGTGAGTAGCTATTGCCTATTCCAGATTGTGACTTCTGTCTTGAGAGGAACGTGGTTAAACTGGCGAAGATTTAACAAAACTACAAGCGTGGTGCATTAGATGAAGCTAGCGTTCAAGCTTAACTTAGGGACAGGTTTGCTAGGAATTTCCAATTTATGCGCGTAATGGCGTTAAAAACTGATTATAAAGGCCAAAAAAATGTTCAAGTGATGATGAGGCATAACCTCATTCTGATGACATCACCGGCTAATAGCCAAATGCCTCGTCATCTAATTAGTGACGCGCATGAATTGATTAACGAGATTCCTACTGTCCCTTTCTACTTCATTCGCAGTTCGTTTGTTGAAGGATTAACACGTGTTTTTACATCGTTCTTCTATTAACAAGTGTTCCATTAACAAGTTTTCATACAAAGTGTTTTTCTATTGTGCTGCATGCTGCATGCTTGTGACCTTATAACGGTAAATACAATAGTTAAGTGTACGGTATATTTCAAGGCTAAATATTTTGTGTATTAAATACTCAAAGTATTTGAATTGAAATATTCTGCAGTGTATTTTGGGGTAAGTGAATTTGCTATTTTGTGAGTGAGTGGGATTATATTTATTGGTTCGGTTAATTTATAATTTATAATTTAATTAGGTTAATTTAATTTAATTATTTGATTTTATTAAATTGGTTTTGCTTGAATAAATTAAATATAGTTCAAGTGAAAGTGGAGCGTGTGAAAGTGGGGAGTGTGGAAGTGGAGGGGAAAGCCCTGGAGGCAATGGTGGGGGGAACCAGGGTCGGTTCAGGGGAGAGGGGCCAAAAAGTTTTGGTTGACGAAACGGACTCTGATGGGTCCGTCATGTCGCTGCGGTCGGGCTATAAGTCCGAAACCATGGCAGTAATTGAGCGGGAAATGGACAGACGGAAGACAAAGAGGAGGGCAGTTGCTGTCAAAAAGGCAGCGACCAAGCAGGAGAAGGGGAAGGAGGGGCAGGTACCCGCACGGTCGGAGGCCGCTAACGATAGCGTGTCTATGCCGCCGCCAGTGAGTATCCCCAAAAAGAGGAAAGAAGCGACCTCGGATGGCACCTCCGGGGAAGCTTTAACGAAAGCAGCAGCTGTCACAAAGGAGCTGCGGGAAATGGTGCTGGGAAAATTTCCCACGAATATGCTGTCGCCACTGTTAGAAATCGCAGCAAAATTCGAAGCAATTATAGCCGCACAAGTGGTAGTCAACTGCCATTTGGAGGGGAGGCTGCTAGAGCGTACGTGGGGTGCGGAAACAGGGGCTATGCCTCAGCCAGCGGGTTTGGCAAGAACTGTCCAAACGACGCAAGGTTTGAACGTACCCATTCAGCGGCAGACTAGCCAGCAACAGCCGACGTATGCTGTTGTACTCGCCAATGCGGTCACTGACGAAGCGGCCACTTCGGATCAGGTAAAGCAGAAGGTCCTGCAAGCCGCTAATGACATGAATGAATGGGTAAGGGTCAAAGCGGTCCGGAAGCTTCCTGGAACGAAAGTGGCAGTAATCGTCAAGACCAAGGCGGAGGCGAACAAAATTAAAGCTGCGCCTGCCGTATCCGCAGCTGGCCTGATAACGTCCGATGGCAAGAAAGCTGAACCTCGTCTGGTGGTGTCAGGGGTTCCGAGTGACATGTCCGAGGAGAAATTCACCGAGGACGCTGTCAAGCGGAACCTTATGGGGCTAGCAAGGGGGGATGGGACAGAAGCTGCGATAAAAGTGGTGAAGCGGTTGGGGAAGCCTGAATCAGGGTCCGTTTCAGTAGTGTTTGAGGCACCGGCCAACATCAGGGCCTATCTCCTCAAGGAAGGTAGGCTGTATGTGGGATGGAGGGCGCTGAGGGTTCGCGAATATACGAACGTGAGCCAGTGCTACGGATGTGGAAGTTTCGGGCACAGAATTGGGAAGTGTAGCGTAGGGGCGCGACTGTGCAATAACTGCGGTGTTGCCGGTCACGCTGCTGCTGGCTGCACCAACACTGTGAAGTGCCGGAATTGCGCCCTTAGGGGACTACCCGACACACACAGAGTGACTTCCCAATGGTGTCCCGTATTTCAGAGTGAATGCGCGAGGAAAAGAGACTTCATTATCGCATAATGGATAGTTCTCCAATCCAAACCCTTGGGATTCTTCAGCTGAACTGTGAGAAATCTTACAGCGCTACTGTTGATCTGGGGGTTCGTATGAATGAGTCTGGCGGTGGACTGGGTATGGTTCAAGAACCATACGTATTGAATGGTAGCGTACGTGGGCTCCCACCGAACTACCGTGCTTTCACGAGTACGGTAGTCGGTGACAACATAGGTGTAAGCGCGATTGTTGTGAATGATGCGTGCATGGACGTTAATGTGGTGACGGACTTCACTAATCAGCATGGTGTGTGTGTGCATGCTACAACTGCGATTGGTGAGCTCTATGTGGTTTCTATGTATTGCAATTTCGGAAACGACATTTCCGAATATTTGCAATACATAGAAAGTGTACGTGAAATGTGTGGAGGAGCGTGTATGATACTCGGTATGGATGCGAATGCCGTATCTCCCATGTGGTTCTCGAAAGGGGACAACTTGGGTAGATCACGGCAGAGTGAGTTGAACGGCGAACAAATTGAGGAATGGCTGATGAGTAACTCTATGATTTTGCTGAATGAACCCAGTGAGTTCTTTACTTTCTCTGGCCCGAACGGCCAGAGTGATATTGACGTCACTGTGGTGAATGCGGCGACTGACAGAATGTACGAGTTTGAATGGACTGTAAGGCCTGACTGGAGCATCAGTGACCACAATTGTATTTCAATTGTGATGTCAAGGACTGCCCCAGCAGCTACACAGTTGAATGAATTGCCTATCGTTCGCTGGAACACCCGCGATACAAAATGGGAAGAGTATGTTCTTGACGTTCAGACGAGTGCTTATGAATGTGGAATCGAGCAATTCAAAAGCGTGAATGCAAGCGAAAGAGCAAAAGTCATCACGAGTTGGGTAACTGAAGCGAATGACCTGAATATGAGAAGAATTGTGAATGGAAAGAGGAACACGAATAAATGGTGGAACGATGAGCTGAAAAATAAGAGAAAGGAAGTGAGACGAATGCGTGTGCATTACCAGAGGAGTAGACGTTCCGGTGTGAATGTTGAATCCCGAAAAGCGGAGTACGCACATGGGTACGGCGAATATAGCCATGCAATTGTTTCCACTAAGAGGACAAACTGGCAACAGTTTGTTAGTTCGAAGGGGAATAGTAACCCATGGGGTTCGGTGTACAAGCTGTGTAGGGGAAAGCGTGCCAAAACGAATATTTGCAGCCTGAAAGTTTGGGACACAATGACTAGATCATGGGAAGAAAGTGCGCAAGCACTTCTTACCGCTCGACTGCCGGAACCGGTGGTTGAGGATAGAGCCATTCGTGAAACCATAAATGAGAGGCAGCGACCGCCTGCCGCTGCGTTCACTTTAGAGGAAATAATTGACGCAGTGTATAAATGTAGGGTTAGAAGAGCACCTGGGTTGGACGGCATAAATGGGGAGATGATGAAGAAAGTCTGGTATGCCATACCAGAATTTATTCATTATTTGTACGAGGGCTGTGTCAGCGAAAGCTACTTCCCCGATGAGTGGAAGGTGGGGGATGTGGTCCCTTTTATTAAGTCTCCTGACTCGATCAAATCGGATCCCAGCTCCTACAGGCTAATTATGCAGCTCGTTATTATACAACGTTTGGGAAGGTGCTCGAACGAATGATGGTCACTAGGCTGAAGGCGAAATTACCCAATGACGGAGTCCTACATGCCCAGTTTGGTTTTACCCCAGGTAGAACAACTGAAGACGCATGGGACAGAGTCCGCCGAAAGGTTGAGACTTCACAGAAAAGATACGTCATGGGAATTTTCGTCGACTGCGAAGGGGCCTTTGACAATTTGTCATGGCACGAAATTCTGAAAGAAATAAATGAGTATGATTGCGAGGAAACCTCACTTTGGATGAGTTTCTTTTCAAACAGGGTAGCGTGCTTGAGAGGAGTGCTTGGACAGGTCCAGAAAACCGTCCGCAGAGGATGCCCTCAAGGCTCCATTAGCGGTCCGTTCTTCTGGAACCCCGTCATGAATCAACTGATGCTAGAGCTGAAAGAAATAGAAGGGCTCGAAACTGCATTTGCTGACGATCTCGTGCTCGAAATTGAGGCAGATAGCAGGGCAGAGCTTGAAAGTATTGGGGAAAGATGCCTGAGAGCGGTCCATGAATGGGGAGTGCGAGTAGGTGTTCCTTTGTCACGAAAGAAAACCGTGTGTATGATGCTGAAAGGTAAACTCTCGGATAGTCGTCCTCCATGCATTAAGCTGATGAACCAGGGCATTACTTACGTTAAGTCAGTAAAGTACCTGGGGATCCCCGTTGGCGAGAGGATGAGTTTTAAACCTCTTTTTGTGCGCATGAGAGAGAAAATGCTGCATAATGTGAACGGTTTAAAGCGAGTGCTGCGAAAGAGCTGGGGTTTAAACCACAAGTCTTTTAGGGTCATATACGGTGGCCTGTTCGTTGCTTGTATGAGCTACGGCGCAGGCGTCTGGTATGACTCTATGAGATTTGGCTATGCGAGAAATCTGATTAATAGGTGTCAGCGAGTAGTGCTACAAGCTGGCTTGAATGTGTGCAGAACTGTGTCCACGGTAGCGATGCAAGTGCTCCACGGTGAACTGCCGTGGGACCTCGAATGCAGGCTGAAAGGCATGCTTTCAAGATGCAGGAGGGGTGTCGCTCTCTTGGCCACAGACCCAGTCGATGGCGAGGAACTGGCGAGCTTGACCAAGCCGCAAAGAACCGAGCTTATCAGGGAAAAACTGCTGGATGAATGGCAGAGTAGATGGGAAACGGAAGAGAAGGGACGAACGACGTTCAGGTTCATTCCGAACGTTAGGTTCGTCTCGACCCATTGCGAATTCTCTTTTGGCCTGAGTCTGGGCTTTATGCTCACTGGACACGGCAGTATAAAGGAATTCTTGTTCAAAAGACGCTTAGCGGACGATATGGCTTGTTTCTGCGGGGCACCGGTGGAAAGCATAGATCATTTGATAGGCGAATGTGTCCTCTACGGGGACTTGCGAGATTTGAATGCATGTGGTATAACTGTTGACGAAAGAGGGAACATCGAATTGGGGAATGTCCTGAGTACGCGTGAAACGTATGAGGAATTCAACAAGTTCGCAGTGGCTGTGTTTAAAAGGCGTAAGAATGTGGCGGTACATGAGTGAGTGGAGTAAAAACTGCAGGGTGGACACCTCTGGGCAACGTTTCTGGGGCAACCCAGGGCAATCCCAGAAAGACCATTGGGGAGTGGCGACCCCACAGCCCCGAGCAGGCCGAGCAGTGCCGGGAATGCAAGTTCCCAACTGTAGTAGTCACTTGTGGCTATGAGCCCTACCCGAGGGTCTAATATCGGTACCACGGGGTTGGGGGGCCCTCAAGTGTCACTAACATCGATGCTTGACCCCAACATGGCTGAGGTGCCTAACGGTGCTGTAACGTGGTGGCTGTGGTTTTAAAATCGGCGACTGCGCCATTCCATCAAAGCAGTAGAGATTATGATAGGTCTCGGCTCCGACCCAGAGTGAAGGAATGCACTTGCATGCAGGATCTCGATTGGGTAGAGTTTTCATACTCGCGCTAATTGGGCGTATCCCAATTCCACGCCCATGGGGGCCGTGCGGTTAAAGCTTAGGCTAGGTACGCACGCAAATCTGCAATATCTTCTATGTCCCTATCTACTCATTCGCAGTTCGTTTGTTGAAGGATTAACACGTGTTTTTACATCGTTCTTCTATTAACAAGTGTTCCATTAACAAGTTTTCATACAAAGTGTTTTTCTATTGTGCTGCATGCTGCATGCTTGTGACCGTATAACGGTAAATACAATAGTAAAGTGTACGGTATATTTCAAGGCTAAATATTTTGTGTATTAAATACTCAAAGTATTTGAATTGAAATATTCTGCAGTGTATTTTGGGGTAAGTGAATTTGCTATTTTGTGAGTGAGTGGGATTATATTTATTGGTTCGGTTAATTAATTTAATTTAATTAGATTGAATTAAATTAATTTAATTAATTTAATTAGGTTAATTTAATTTAATTATTTGATTTTATTAAATTGGTTTTGCTTGAGATAAATTAAATATAGTTCGAGTGAAAGTGGAGCGTGTGAAAGTGGGGAGTGTGGAAGTGGAGGGGAAAGCCCTGGAGGCAATGGTGGGGGGAACCAGGGTCGGTTCAGGGGAGAGGGGCGAAAAAATTTTGGTTGACGAAACGGACTCTGATGGGTCCGTCATGTCGCTGCGGTCGGGCTATAAGTCCGAAGCCATGGCAGTAATTGAGCGGGAAATGGACAGACGGAAGACAAAGAGGAGGGCAGTTGCTGTCAAAAAGGCAGCGACCAAGCAGGAGAAGGGGAAGGAGGGGCAGGTACCCGCACGGTCGGAGGCCGCTAACGATAGCGTGTCTATGCCGCCGCCAGTGAGTATCCCCAAAAAGAGGAAAGAAGCGACCTCGGATGGCACCTCCGGGGAAGCTATAACGAAAGCAGCAGCTGTCACAAAGGAGCTGCGGGAAATGGTGCTGGGAAAATTTCCCACGAATATGCTGTCGCCACTGTTAGAAATCGCAGCAAAATTCGAAGCAATTATAGCCGCACAAGTGGTAGTCAACTGCCATTTGGAGGGGAGGCTGCTAGAGCGTACGGGGGGTGCGGGAACAGGGGCTATGCCTCAGCCAGCGGGTTTGGCAGGAACTGTCCAAACGACGCAAGGTTTGAACGTACCCATTCAGCGGCAGACTAGCCAGCAACAGCCGACGTATGCTGTTGTACTCGCCAATGCGGTCACTGACGAAGCGGCCACTTCGGATCAGGTAAAGCAGAAGGTCCTGCAAGCCGCTAATGACATGAATGAATGGGTAAGGGTCAAAGCGGTCCGGAAGCTTCCTGGAGCGAAAGTGGCAGTAATCGTCAAGACCAAGGCGGAGGCGAACAAAATTAAAGCTGCGCCTGCCGTATCCGCAGCTGGCCTGATAACGTCCGATGGCAAGAAAGCTGAACCTCGTCTGGTGGTGTCAGGGGTTCCGAGTGACATGTCCGAGGAGAAATTCACCGAGGACGTTGTCAAGCGGAACCTTATGGGGCTAGCAAAGGGGGATGGGACAGAAGCTGCGATAAAAGTGGTGAAGCGGTTGGGGAAGCCTGAATCAGGGTCCGTTTCAGTAGTGTTTGAGGCACCGGCCAACGTCAGGGCCTATCTCCTCAAGGAAGGTAGGCTGTATGTGGGATGGAGTGCGCTGAGGGTTCGCGAATATACGAACGTGAGTCAGTGCTACGGATGTGGAAGTTTCGGGCACAGAATTGAGAAGTGTAGCGTAGGGGCGCGACTGTGCAATAACTGCGGTGTTGCCGGTCACGCTGCTGCTGGCTGCACCAACACTGTGAAGTGCCGGAATTGCGCCCTTAGGGGACTACCCGACACACACAGAGTGACTTCCCAATTGTGTCCCGTATTTCAGAGTGAATGCGCGAGGAAAAGAGACTTCATTATCGCATAATGGATAGTTCTCCAATCCAAACCCTTGGGATTCTTCAGCTGAACTGTGAGAAATCTTACAGCGCTACTGTTGATCTGGGGGTTCGTATGAATGAGTCTGGCGTTGGACTGGGTATGGTTCAAGAACCATACGTATTGAATGGTAGCGTACGTGGGCTCCCACCGAACTACCGTGCTTTCACGAGTACGGTAGTCGGTGACAACATAGGTGTAAGCGCGATTGTTGTGAATGATGCGTGCATGGACGTTAATGTGGTGACGGACTTCACTAATCAGCATGCTAAAACTGCGATTGGTGAGCTCTATGTGGTTTCTATGTATTGCAATTTCGGAAACGACATTTCCGAATATTTGCAATACATAGAAAGTGTACGTGAAATGTGTGGAGGAGCGTGTATGATACTCGGTATGGATGCGAATGCCGTATCTCCCATGTGGTTCTCGAAAGGGGACAACTTGGGTAGATCACGGCAGAGTGAGTTGAACGGCGAACAAATTGAGGAATGGCTGATGAGTAACTCTATGATTGTGCTGAATGAACCCAGTGAGTTCTTTACTTTCTCTGGCCCGAACGGCCAGAGTGATATTGACGTCACTGTGGTGAATGCGGCGACTGACAGAATGTACGAGTTTGAATGGACTGTAAGGCCTGACTGGAGCATCAGTGACCACAATTGTATTTCAATTGTGATGTCAAGGACTGACCCAGCAGCTACACAGTTGAATGAATTGCCTATCGTTCGCTGGAACACCCGCGATACAAAATGGGAAGAGTATGTTCTTGACGTTCAGACGAGTGCTTATGAATGTGGAATCGAGCAATTCAAAAGCGTGAATGCAAGCGAAAGAGCAAAACTCATCACGAGTTGGGTAACTGAAGCGAATGACCTGAATATGAGAAGAATTGTGAATGGAAAGAGGAACACGAATAAATGGTGGAACGATGAGCTGAAAAATAAGAGAAAGGAAGTGAGACGAATGCGTGTGCATTATCAGAGGAGTAGACGTTCCGGTGTGAATGTTGAATCCCGAAAAGCGGAGTACGCACATGGGTACGGCGAATATAGCCGTGCAATTGTTTCCACTAAGAGGACAAACTGGCAACAGTTTGTTAGTTCGAAGGGGAATAGTAACCCATGGGGTTCGGTGTACAAGCTGTGTAGGGGAAAGCGTGCCAAAACGAATATTTGCAGCCTGAAAGTTGGGGACACAATGACTAGATCATGGGAAGAAAGTGCGCAAGCACTTCTTACCGCTCGACTGCCGGAACCGGTGGTTGAGGATAGAGCCATTCGTGAAACCATAAATGAGAGGCAGCGACCGCCTGCCGCTGCGTTCACTTTAGAGGAAATAAGTGACGCAGTGTATAAATGTAGGGTCAGAAGAGCACCTGGGTTGGACGGCATAAATGGGGAGATGATGAAGAAAGTCTGGTATGCCATACCAGAATTTATTCATTATTTGTACGAGGGCTGTGTCAGCGAAAGCTACTTCCCCGATGAGTGGAAGGTGGGGGATGTGGTCCCTTTTATTAAGTCTCCGGACTCGATCAAATCGGATCCCAGCTCCTACAGGCTAATTATGCTGCTCCCAACGTTTGGGAAGGTGCTCGAACGAATGATGGTCACTAGGCTGAAGGCGAAATTACCCAATGACGGAGTCCTACATGCCCAGTTTGGTTTTACCCCAGGTAGAACAACTGAAGACGCATGGGACAGAGTCCGCCGAAAGGTTGAGACTTCACAGAAAAAATACGTCATGGGAATTTTCGTCGACTGCGAAGGGGCCTTTGACAATTTGTCATGGCACGAAATTCTGAAAGAAATAAATGAGTATGATTGCGAGGAAACCTCACTTTGGATGAGTTTCTTTTCAAACAGGGTAGCGTGCTTGAGAGGAGTGCTTGGACAGGTCCAGAAAACCGTCCGCAGAGGATGCCCTCAAGGCTCCATTAGCGGTCCGTTCTTCTGGAACCTCGTCATGAATCAACTGATGCTAGAGCTGAAAGAAATGGAAGGGCTCGAAACTGCATTTGCTGACGATCTCGTGCTCGAAATTGAGGCAGATAGCAGGGCAGAGCTTGAAAGTATTGGGGAAAGATGCCTGAGAGCGGTCCATGAATGGGGAGTGCGAGTAGGTGTTCCTTTGTCACGAAAGAAAACCGTGTGTATGATGCTGAAAGGTAAACTCTCGGATAGTCGTCCTCCATGCATTAAGCTGATGAACCAGGGCATTACTTACGTTAAGTCAGTAAAGTACCTGGGGATCCCCGTTGGCGAGAGGATGAGTTTTAAACCTCTTTTTGTGCGCATGAGAGAGAAAATGCTGCATAATGTGAACGGTTTAAAGCGAGTGCTGCGAAAGAGCTGGGGTTTAAACCACAAGTCTTTTAGGGTCATATACGGTGGCCTGTTCGTTGCTTGTATGAGCTACGGCGCAGGCGTCTGGTATGACTCTATGAGATTTGGCTATGCGAGAAATCTGATTAATAGGTGTCAGCGAGTAGTGCTACAAGCTGGCTTGAATGTGTGCAAAACTGTGTCCACGGTAGCGATGCAAGTGCTCCACGGTGAACTGCCGTGGGACCTCGAATGCCACCTGAAAGGCATGCTTTCAAGATGCAGGAGGGGTGTCGCTCTCTTGGCCACAGACCCAGTCGATGGCGAGGAACTTGCGAGATTGACCAAGCCGCAAAGAACCGAGCTTATCAGGGAAAAACTGCTGGATGAATGGCAGAGTAGATGGGAAACGGAAGAGAAGGGACGAACGACGTTCAGGTTCATTCCGAACGTTAGGTTCGTCTCGACCCATTGCGAATTCTCTTTTGGCCTGAGTGGCCTGAGTCTGGGCTTTATGCTCACTGGACACGGCAGTATAAAGGAATTATTGTTCAAAAGACGCTTGCCGGACGATATGGCTTGTTTCTGCGGGGCACCACCGG